>NWSH02000560.1:6278192-6292536 GCA_002382865.2 Heliothis virescens
ATTTGTAATTTTTAGTTTGTTTTTATCTTTATTAAAGTATAACAATAGCAAGTAAATTGATTGTTTTTTGTTTAAGTTTCATTAATATTGATTAATAGATGATGAGAGATAAGTTGATTTTATGTCTTTAAAGTTGATTAAATATTGACTGTGAAATATCATATTTTCATAGTTTTTAGTTAATTTACTATTTCAGCAATATTTAAGTAAAATATTTAGCAAATTTATGTTTAAAATTTTTCTAAAATAAAAATTTTTTTCAAGATCCTTTTTTCATAACTTCAACCTTAATGCGCCACCTCAAAACATTTCTTGATTCAACTGAAATTTTACACTGATACTTCTTGAACTATAGGTAATCGATTTATAATACAGGAACTTCAATATTTTAGAAAAAATAAAATTCACTCCACCCTAGTAAACATAATTAATTAAAGTATTATTTAAAGGTCAATGCTTTGATTTATTATCGTCGATAAATTAAAAACGAAGGATCTCATCAAGCAGGCCCCGCTCTTCATCCAAGACGCAAAAGAGGGATTATTGTTATTATAACAAAATATTTTGAAGGAGATCATATCTGCTATTGAAAATATACAGACAAGAATAACAAGATAAGAAGGATTACGTACATCATGTAACCAAAAGCGGTGGGAATATTTCATAGAATAAAGATTTATTCTAGTTTTTTATTGCATAGTTTAATTTAGACGTTTTATTTTATTTATAGAAGTAGCAAGTAATAATTAAATATATTCAAAAAAATCACGCTGTTCCGAATAAGTAGCAAAAACTAAGAGTAAAATAAAGTAGAAATAGAAAAATATCGATGACATTGTTAATCTTTGTTACAAAAACAGTGGGAATTCCTTGGGTCCTCCAGGCCTGAAAAACTAAAATTGAATTTCAGTTATTTGGAATGTGAATAGCTATTTTTAAGCAAGGATTATTTTCTCGGATGTTTTTTCGTGCCTAACTTTCAACCTCGACAAATATCTAAAAGGTGTATTATGAGTCTTATGACGCAGGAAAAGATAGGTTGTGTCATCGAATCTGAAAAATATACGCCATGGTTATATATGTCTATATGTGTATCCGTTCGGTTGATTGGCTCTTTTGGTTCACTGAGCTCTTTATACGAAAAAATTGGTGCTGCCACGGATATTTTTGGCGGAACCGGAGCACCTGGGCGAATTAAGATAGGTAGGACCTGTGGTAGGACCTAAAAATAATCACAAACCTTTGAATATGATTCCAGCATTTTTTTCTTCTGAATGAAATATATACGCAGATAATGCACACATGCACATAATGTAAGCATATTTCAGATTTCACTACTGAAACAGAAATAAAAACATACTAAGCCCCGAAAAGTCAGTCCTTTTAATCCTGGCCACGTAGAGTTTATTCTCAACAGATACGACAGCAGCGGGATCATGTAGGTTAGATTAAGGCCTACGTTCCCAGTGATTGTCTTTTATTTTACGACCCAAGAAAATGACGCAGAAGTATTTCCTTCGTAATAGTATGAAAGCTCCCCAAAGACCCACACAACACGCAATTAGTTTGAAAACTTCTAATTGACCTAAATTCGGGCTCTTTCTTTCATGAAAGAAAACATCAATAAGTACATTGTGACATAAAATTTAATTTTACGCGTTGACGGTGCCAAACAAACTTCATTGGCATCAACTTACTCGTCAATTTTCAGAAAACTTTTTATATTGTTGAAACGCTTTTTTACTTTATAAGATCTTTTTCAATCAGTGAGTTGGAAATTAAAGTTAAGACTTCGACTTTGTTAATTAAGCGTAATTTATATACAAGTTTGTAATCAAAGTTGATGAGGGCATGGTTGGTTAGCCCATCAATGTAATGTACCATACTGTAGAACTATGCGACATACACAAGAGATACCATTTCGTTAAGGACGTGTTTTGAATAACAAACAAAGAATATTCCTTTTATTTGCCTAGCGGGCACTAGCTTCCCATCGTAATAGAATTTATGTGTCATGTGCGGCCAACACTCGACTCGTCGCGTTATCCTTATACATACAGTATTTTGTGTTATATCTGCACGATTTATGTAATACTTTCTTTTACGACAATCCGATAAGGAAAAAGTTATTTAGGAGTATGTTCTCGGATGGCGTTGTTAATATACAAGATACAAACAATGAAATCTAAATAGGTAAGCCTTAGGCTGGATTTTGAAGTACTAGTTGAGTACTACCTTACATAAAGTGTAATCCCTTGTATGTTAGAACCTGTTATGTCTGTTTTAATTTTCAAACATATGTAGAAACTCCTGCAGTCAGTGATTGATAAATAAACCGATCTTAGCTAGGTACTGTTTAATCCGCTTATTTATTGAATATATACGATTTCTTTGCAAGAGGATTTATAAAATACAGTGACAAGATGTTTAAGCAAATCTTTTTTGTTTGTCACCGGCGCAGAAATTCAATGCAGAATCTATTTTCGTATAGCAGTCGAGAATTTTTTCATGATATATTTTATTCAGTGTTTTGTTGGCGTTTGTAGAATCTGACAACAAATTTCTTTTGAAATCCCTCTACAATGAACATTTGTACGAGCAAAGGTAAACATGATCTTCATTAAAGGATATCTCATTAATTATGTGTGCTAACGAACAAGCACATTCATTTTCATTTGGCTCTAAAGAGGTCTTGGTCATAAATTCGTTAATCATGAACCGTTGAACTGAGAGCACATTTATTCAGTCAGGAATGTCCGCTCTGTAGTTGAAGGTAATTGCATCGTTAAAATAATGCGCTTAAGCTGCAGTTGATCCGGGCAGAAGTTGTATGAGCAAGCCCGGCTCACGACACGATCCCTACCAGGCTTGAATGAGCACGTTGAGGCATTCATGACTGACTAGATACTAAATAACTTTTTAAGGCAATAATACTAGTGAAAAACGTGTTTGTGTACTTCAGAAGCTTAAAATAAAATCAATAATTACGCAATTTGAAGTAGCAACAAAACAGCTTTTATACGGTTCCATATTATTGTATAGATTTAACGGGTGTTTGCGCAATTCAAACACGCATTAGGCCAAAAAATATGTATAAAGTGAAAAGAAAAAGTATGTGAAAGATGTAAAGAGGTTTTTCAATCCGCTCGGCCGATCCTTCTATTCAAAAACAAGATGGTTCGCGAGTTGAATAAGACTGAGTTAATGGAAATTAGTTCGGATAAATTGAAAGCTCGTAATAGAAATCTATTGCTCTCTGAATAACAACAATTTTTAATCAAGAGACGAAAGAAATAAATTAGTTTTACGCTGTATTCTTGATCGAAGGTTTTACGTGAACAAAATATTTAAGTCTACTAGTCGTATTTTACCGTGTTATACCTTCTTACATCTTCATATTTTTTTAAATCTACTTATTATATTAACTTTCATCAGCAATTCACCTTTCGCTTTCTGAGGTAACTACTTATCGTACCTAGGTAAAGAGTAGCATGTAAGTAGCTAATTCTTACAAGCAAGTACATTGTGTTAATATCAAGTTCAAGTTTCATCAAAATCCAGCCAATAGTTTTTGCGTGAAAATGGGACAAACATTCATACATACTTACAGACTTTCACATTTGTAATATCATGTAAGATCTCAGTTTTATACCTTCTTGTCTAGGTACCATTATTACATGTAATTAATTCGTTGCCTGAAAGAGTGAACCATAAATTCAAACACAGTAGCAAGGGGCTTCATTTATTAGGTTTCACATAGGTTCTACGAAAACTTTATAGATTGCGCACGGTTGAACATATTCGTAGCAGCCATAGTTTCAAGGTCCATGATAAGTATAAAAGTTGTACCTCGCTAACCTAAGGAATTTACTGACGTAATTACTTAATATTTTAAATAGACTACTATTCCCTCGTTTACTTTCTGCCCTAAAACGTATGCTAATTGGTTTACTTCATAGGTCCGGACCAATTACGTTTGAATATTCGTGCAGCTCTATTTTCAAACTTATTCGCATAAAGATAAAAATGTGGTGTTATTTTTTTCAGAAATATCTTTGTATTCATTTTTGTCAATTAACTTAATTGCTCGTTGCCAAGTCCAACTGGGCAGGCGCCAAAACACTCAGACCTTACTTGCATAACTCTATAAATTAATACATTATTTGCTAAGCCGTATGGCTGAAACAAGAGGAAAACATACAGGAAAAAGATAAAACTCTTCCGTTACTGAGTGAGTTACGGATAACTCACAACCGAAACGACTGAGCATAAAAAGTTGAGGAACAAAGGTTTCTTAGGGAGCGTAGGAGAACACTAATAGCCTGTTTCTGAGCACCTTTGTCGATGGTTTACCTATCTATTAATTTTCTATTAAAAATGAACAGATAACCTTTCGATAACAGGCCTCAGAAACCGACCATAAGAGAGTATTTTTGGAAATTTAATTTCTAATGGAATGAAATAGGTGAAAGAGAAATTCGCGGAGACAAAACCGCGGGCAACTATTAGCTGTCTTACAAAGTTTCGTTCTTTGTCGGGAACTAACAAGCTTACTAGACGAAGCATCATGAGTTATGCAGCATGTTCTTGCGCTCTCTTATTTATTGCAAAACTTTACCCTAAATAACGTCTGATATACAGCGGCGGCTTAGAAACAGCTGTTATCACATGTGAAACAGGAATACATCTTCTATTTATGGAATTAATGCACATTTGGGTCTTCAAAAGGCTCTTAATCTGATTGTGATGAATAATGAAAGAAGAGAAGTTTCTGTTGTAAAAATAAGCTAGGTAAGTCTTTGGTTGGTAGCTGTTTGAAATCGCAGCAAATTTTTTTTGTACATTAATTTTCAGCAGCCAATAATTAAAAGGACAAACTAGATTTTTATTTAATAACGCAAGTTAAATTAATACGATTAATTCATGTGACCTTAATATCATTAATGTAAGTAGCTACTTTACCCATCCATTTCATATTCGAGCGGCGGATAATAATTCTTCCATCTCTTGGGAAATTAGTTAATTTAGGTAACAGGCTATTTTTCAACCGATGCGTAAGTTAAGACGTTTAATATTTACGAGGACATTTCGTTGCGAAATTCATTCCAAACTTGTTTCATTTAATACTCAATAGAACTTATTGCATTAATCTATAATTTTGTATTAAAGAGCTAATCCATTTAAGCATGGCATTGGATTCAATTAAACAAATGACTCAGACATCTCCACATATGCACACGCTAACATGTACTTCTTCTTCTTATCGAGTGAGCTGCAGGTTTAATCACCTGACAAGCCCTAGTGTCAGAGTTTTCTCAAATCCGCCTGACGGCCTCCGACGTGGAATTATACGACGACTGCTACTGAGTAACAATCGAGGACGACGGCTTTACGTGCCCTCCCAGGCACGGGGGTGTAACACCGCCAACTTCCAAACTCCAGGCTGCTTTGTGAAAGTTTCTAAAACCCACAAAGCGATTTCGGCCTAACCCAGGAATCGAACCCGAGACCTGTGGCACGGCAGTCGCGCTATGCGACCACTAGACCAACGAGGCAGTTAAACATGTACTAGTATATCATTACACTACACAAAATAATATTCATATCTACTGAATATTCCAAAATTAATGTCGCAGAAAGAATTCACCCAACTGAAAACATGTGATATTTAGCTTTATTTTTAACAAAAACAACACTAAATGAAATGTTTTGTTGTTCTGTAAGCAACGTTTCGTTTTTCAACGATCAGACAGCTGACAGATTTTACTTCGCATTTTTTACGCTTTAAAAATATCTTGGGCATTCATGGAAATTAGTCAAAGTACTTTTTTGAACTCAAAGAAGATTTTAAGTTATTCCTGACATTACAGTTTGGAAAACAACAAACAATAATAAAATAGGTATTTCTTTTTCCATGGAAAATCGTCAGATGAGTGTCAGACTTTTACTGACTAAAATCCATCGTGTTCCTTCTTGAGCCCTTTGTGTACCAGAGTGTGTTTGTGTACCAGGTCATTTTATTGCCAATACAGTTTTTATATGAGGTTTGAAACATAAACAAGTTTAGTTACAATCGTAACTGTACAAAGAAACAGGGACCTATACCTATATAGTTTTAATGCCAAAAGGTGATTACATACAAGAGGAATGCCAAGCCAGAATCGGGCTTAAACTACCACATTTACCCAAATGTTTACAATGTTACGGACTATAAATCGGTGTTAAACTCTTTACAGTCGGAGTCAAGTACCTAATAAAACTAAATTGCAAGCGCGCAGGCCCAAAATGTATTACATTTGAATACCTAACCAAAACAAATACACCTGGATAATAGAAAAACATGTCTATAAAGTCTATTACAAATGCGTATTTTATTAAGATTATCTTGAATACGTACATAAAATGCTAGTATTCATACTAGTAAAAAATAGTTTTGTTATTTTATTTGGATAGACATGAAAAAATATGCATGCTCATCGGCATAGAAGTGTCGATAAAATGTAGCACGCCATTGTATTACAATTCATTACTTGTTTTCATTACACAAACTTCTGCGGAGACATGTCATGAACTACAGCGATAAGCTTTACGACTTTAATAAACAAATTAAACTAGCCAAATGGATGTACTTTACATTTCACACTTCAGCCTATTCCTTCGGGAACACAGGCATAATAACATGGTATGGTGGGTTTTATAACAAGTTATTAACTTGCAAAATTAGTCTCTAGTCTGTTCTTTAACAGACGGTATAAGACGACAAAGCCCAAAGTAAGCTCTTATCATTTACCAGTATCTTAAGGGTTAGTATCTGCAGAACTTACGACAAACTAATTTGACTTACCCAAAGGGCAAACGAAAGTGGTCAGGAACCTATATTGTTAAGTGAGAAAGAGTTTATTTATAAAAGAAGTTGATTATTTTAATATAATGTCCATGCCGTAACCAAATGTAGGATACATAGGAGATTGAAAACGAAACAGTTGCTTAAGTTACTATAACTCACCAAACATGCTATAACAGCTTTTGAAGAAGTCTGGAGCGAGGGCGCTGGCCAGCCCCAGCAGACCCTGAGGCACCTCAGTGGACAGGAACAGGCCCAGCACAGCTAGGAGCATGCGCGTCGTGCGGTCCGTGCGACTGGCCCGCCGCGCGCACGCCTCCTCCGTCGCTAGGCACTGTTTTTCAGGCTGAAAAATGTAAAGGCGTTTAGGATGGTGACAAAAATATATTTGCGACTTTTTGCGTCACAGGTATTTCTCTGTCAAACGAGTCACAACCCTTTTTTTTAACAGGGGGAAAACCCTCACTGTCTATCCGCCTGGGGTCAGTGGAGAGGTATGCTGTTCTCGAATTATCCCTATACTGACTTGAATGACCACTTGTTTTGTACCATTACCGCTTAATATATGAATCAAAATGCTATTTTGGTATATTTTATTTCAATGATATAGGTAAAGATGTTACAATAGAGTTTGTATCAAAATACCGCATGTGTTTGTTTCATTACTACCAACAAGAACTTGTAAGGTGATGCAAATAGCAATTAGTTTCGCCATTAACGAGCTTACGGTCGAAGCACAACTTGACACGCGGGCTTTCTGAATGAGTTGAAGAGCCTGGCTGTGCACTTCGCTACATTATTTAAATTTCATTTAATGCAAGACTTGCAAACAGACATACAAACGGTGTACCTACATTCATTTGAAATAGTTTCTTTAAAATAGCGAACGAAAAAACTCTTAATGTTTCAGCAAACTGCTTCCAAAACCAATTAGGTAAGATTTTATTATTAACACTAAGCCAGAGTCAAGTTTATTAAATTGTCATGAGGAATAAAACAAGCAAAGTACCTCTACCCTTTCAGAAGCAAACAAGCTTACGTAAATATAAACCACCTTGATCTTTACCAACAATAACAATCGAGCAAAAGGGATTGTTTGTTTCGGATTGAAAAGCCAATCAAAAACTTATACGGAGGAAAGCTTCTGTGAAGATCACGCCAGTGAAGATGAAAATTAGTCTCCCTCGACCCCTATGCTTGAATCAATGGTTGATTGTCGATCTATTGTTCAACAAGCAATATTGTGAAGTGATAGAGACCGTAATGGTTCGGCTATTGTAGTCTAGAACAGTGGGAGTAAGCTACAAGGTGCCGTGAACGTGCTTGCTAACGGCCGTTCCCAATAACCTATCTAACTCTGGATTTGCTTACCAGAGATAGGAATTTGACATTACTTGTATGGGACTAGTGTCAAAATTCTATCACTAGTAAGCAAATCCAGAGATAGACAGAATATTGATTTCCGCAGTAAGTCACAAGCCATTCGTGCTATCTATACATACGAGATTATTCTAGCTAAGCTTAATTTTATCTTCCAATAAATGCAATATTATATTTGCTGTAGGTATATCTAAATGAAAACTATATTCTATTATATACCTGAGTTGCTAATCCCGCATAATATTATGTTAATGTAGTGATAGACGCATCAAACGTTCACATTATTTTTCAAACAAAATTCATAGGTATAAAATATATCATAAAAACCGCATATAAAACGCGAATTATGAAAATCGATTTTAATTTGATTCGAAATTGAATAAGTACAGCCTAGCTTTCAGCACGCTGTAAGTTAGAAGTTATATTTAGTTTCAATCTCTTGGGGAGAGCCTGGAATTATCGGCTTGTAGATGATTAGAAACATGCGGCGATCTCACTAATGAGAATAGGGTAGGTTCAGCCGGAAATATGCGTCGGCATTAGGCCGGAAAGTAAGTGGGATTAAAGGCTATTTCGTCCGACAACCGCACGGAAACCGTTGAGTTAGAATGGACATTTTCGGCGTAATGTTCCGTTTAATCGTCCGATATGGATGTCTACGTGGGACGCTCGCTTGATTGATTAGTTTATACACGTTTAATATTTTCTAGACTATGCTACACATGCCTTTAGCTATTATCGTTGACCCATATTAAAGTGGGGCTGTGTAGGCTAATAGAGGGTGAGGAACCTAAAATATATCCAGTCGGTAAAAAAATGTACACGCTCATAATAAATTATGAGTTGCGCTCACCGTTACTGGCTAACCGATTTAATTACAACCATTTAAATCGAGACATGAAATGTACAAAAACTATTCAACTAGCTTGACTTTTCATAAGAACCTGTACTAGGTCTAATTGAAATAAAAAAAATGACTTTGACGCATAAAATATAAATATAGACGCATACTCAATTTTCTTCTTTATCTCCGTTTTTTCTTTCACTCACAAATAATGCATTTTCTGTTAATCAATTATTTAAGTAAGTAGATAAGTTTCAGTGCTTACTTTAAGAGTTACATCGTACAATTTTCACATCTTTTCTTTTCTGATTTTCTACATAGTACACTTGTAAGTTTCCATATAATTATCCGTTTCTCTTCGAAAAGTTTGATGAAGACTATTTTCTTTCGAAGGCTTTTAGTAGTTACAATACTCCGGCTTTTGTTCAGAGGCTCTATTAACTTCATTAAGCAACGTTGCCATGAGACCGCTGTCTTGTCACCGACGCTAACGATATTACATTGTCATACCTAAATCTAATTTATGTGCATCTGATGTGTTATGCTATTGTCTTATAATATGACAGGCTGTCTCCCGTGGTTTTGGCTGCGAGTATAGGAACTCTTTCATAAAACTAATTTTAAAAAAATGTGACTCTACCACTATTTAGTATCGCCCACTAATGGTAACAATGTACACATGTTCAAAAGGATGAAAAGTAAATTAATAATTCCAATCTTTACTAATATTATAAAGCTGGAGAGTTGTTTGTTTGTTTGAACGCGCTAATCTCAGGAACTACTGGTCCGATTTGAAAAATTCTTTCAGTGTTAGATAGCCCATTTATCGAAGAAGGTTATAGGCTACTTTTTATCCGGGTGCGCGCAGTAGTTCCCACGGGAGAGCGGGTGAATCCGCTGGCGGAAGTTAGTGTATATATATGTAGTTATTGGATGATAGTCAGATAATCGGTAGATACAAATGGTGGTTGTCCTAGGCCACACACGATTTATACTAAGAAGTGCATGCAGTTTTTTTGTATCATAGAATAATTCTTTACTGCAAAATGAAAAACGAAAAAAAGATCTAGCCATAAATGACGTAATATATTTTCCAGACAGCGTTGTCAAATACAAAATGCACAATGCACAAGTAACAAACAAGAATTGTACTCGTACAAAGTACCTAATTTATTCATTCAATCGTAGAACTCCTTCATTGAAGTGTCAATGAACCCTTATATCCTGACTCAACTAAATTGGTGCCGTCTAATAGAAAAAAACAGTCAAGTACGAGTTAGACTCGCGCACGAAGGGTTCCGTACCAAGCTGTAGTTCCACGCTTGAGTAACAGATGGCGTTGTATTCAAATTGCACTGTCTTTATAATTTATTGTATGGGGACCCCCCTTAATATATAACTTTTTTTAATTTTTAGTATTTGTTGTTATAGCGGCAACGAAAATGCATCATTTGTGAAAATTTCAGCTTTCTAGCTATCGCGGTTAATGAGATACAGCGTGGAGACAGACAGACAGACAGACAGACAGACAGACAGACAGACAGACAACGAAGTCTTAGTAATAGGGTTCCGTTTTTACCCTTTGGGTACGGAACCCTAAAAACCAGCCAAGTACGAGTTAGACTCGCGCACGAAGGGTTCCGTACCGTTATTCTATGGGGGAGGTCCCCATAAAATAATGTCTTAATCTAAATCTCAGTATTTTATTTTTTTTACTTTTTAGTATTTGTTGTAAAAGTTGTTTGGGCAACGGTTATACATCATTTATGAAAATTTTAGCTTTCTAGCTATCACGGCTTATGAGATACAGCCCGGAGACAGACAGACAACGTAGTCTTAGTAATAGGGTCCCGTTTTACCCTTTGGGTACGGAACCCTAAAAAACAACGTCTAGGGTACCTACATTGAATTGTTATTCATCTTTTGAAATATATATTCAGACACCAATATCAAAAGTCTATGTATGATAACGCAGTTTCCTTTGAAAGTAGACGACTTAAAATATGTGCTATAAAGAATTACTCATCGATGAATTTGCCCTTTCTGATCAGAACGTTCAATATTTAAATGAACCGCTAATGTGTTTTGGAAGTTCACAGGTCGAACACCGATTCCAAAGTTATGGCCAACTTATATTATCTGCTAAGCGATTTGCTAACTTTCATCCCATATGATTCCCTAATGTAGGTAGGTATAATTTATGGAAAGTACTTACTATTAAGTAGAGATAACGATTAGTATTATTCGCAAGTAATGCTATGTTTAGGTAACCGTACCTACGGTAAAAAGTAAAAGTTGGTCCTTTTCTTAAAGTTTTAAGTCCTACGTGTGGAAACCAAGTCCAGGGTAAAAGAATAACTTGAAATTTTAACGAGTCACTTTAAAACTTGTTCTTAAAGTAACGCTTCAAGTTTTTAGTAGCAATTTCTGGCACCTAAGTTATAATCGGTGGTTAACTGTTAGTGACATTACCGTACCTTCAAATTACAGCCGTTAGCGTAAATAACAAGGTCTTTTAATTACAACGTTGCCCCTTTTGGCTATTTTATTTAAGTTTCAATAACAGCGCATATTTACGCTATTAAATACCATTTAAATTTCAGGGCTCTAAAGCCCTTTGCCCATCAACAGTTAGGCTCGGTGGACAAAGGGTTACTTAATTACAATCAATTTGATTTTATGTCATTTTATATTGACATTGTGAAAGGAAAGGTCCCGTTTGGTCCCTTATTAATAGGTTGATCTAATTTTGGGACAGGGGTAATTAGTAGGCAACTGATGACTCAGAATTTTGGCTTTTGTTTGAAAGTATAATTTTAAAGGACAGTATTTCGGCTCATGTAACACATGTGATTAATGGTGAACGTTGCAACCCTAGTATCGATTGGATTAATCCCAAAATTAACAATGATTCATCGCCAACGTCAGTCCTATATCATCCCAAATTTCATTGAAAGCTCTACATAATAATCTAATTAAGTAGGCGTGTATAGAAACCATATTGATGAATGTGGGTTGCGTTATACATAAATAGCACATATAAATCAAGTAAATTTTCTCATTTTAATCCCTATATTTGACAGAATTTTATGTATCATCTACACCCGACACACCTTGTTATTTTCTTCATAATATAACCACTTATTTACTCTTCGGTAGATAAGTTCTGAAGTGTCCCCGAGAGGACGCGGCCAAATAACACTTCACGTTCCCAAAACGAGTCTCCAGCGAAAATAAAAGTAAAGCAGCGGCATCAAGTATCACCGCTAATTATTATGGAGTACTTGGATACTTCAGACGACTTTTTCTTCATAGCCGAAATACTGATATACTGTATCGGATACGATACAAGTGGTTGTTACTTCTTCCAAGTAAACATAACCTCTAGGAACCTACTTAGAAATGTATCGTGTGTATCTCTGAAATAATTGTTTCGGTGGAAATTGTCTCATTGTCTCGTCTTAATTGCAGAACGTCTAATGTTATTGCAAATAGTTTATAAATAGGTAACTACACACATTATGCAATCCATAACAATTTCTGTAGATGTTACGGTTCACATTATGGTATTAACAGTCATTTCGTATGTATATTGCAAGTACGAATAGCACAGCTTGTTTGTTTTGAAAACACGTTTTGTTACGACACCAAAATAGTACAGAAGCCTGTAATGTAATTTTCATTGAACTTACCTCATTCGGTCCGATTGTCGAACGCTTCAGAAGTTTCTGCCTCTTTCGCTCCGTTGTCGTCAACTTTGATATTAAACAAGTACTCAATATCGAAAGTGCTATACTCGGAACTAATTTCAATATTACACTATAGATCCACATGATTGCTGTAACTAATTGTACGTTTTTGGACATTTCTAAAACATAAACGGTCCGATTGTCCGGCAGGGAAAGATCCTCTGCGAATTCAGAATTGTTTTGAGAAGTCACTTCACTGGGCACTATATTCATCGCGAAATAGATAGGAAGACACAAAAAAGGACATATCACATAAGCGCTCACGATAGCGAGAGTTGTGTTTTTCTTGCTACACCAGGTGCTATTCCGTTGGGGAAACGCGATCGCAACGTATCTCCATACAGCCAGAGTCACCGCCAACCAAATGGAAATTGTATGAAACGTTTGACTGAATATTGAATGAAAATATACAAACACCGCCCAAGCGTAAGTGTTCTTGTTAACTTGGGGTCCAATTTTGATGTTCATGTGGAGGGCGTAGGGAATATATTCGAGCATGACTAGTAGGTCTGCGACGGCGAGGCCGGTGAGGATGGAGTTGGTGGAGCTGGTCATCTCGCGGCGGCTGAGCACTGCGATGTTGATGGAGTTGGTGGCGGAGCCGACGATGCATATCACCAGCGCGATGTAGCCGTGCAGGCGGCTGTACGCCTTGTTGAAGTTGGTGGCGCCAGGCACGCAGTACGCGTCGGTCGCGTTCGACATGCTCGCGGTGCGCTCGCGTCCCGCGCCGGCTGGTCATCGGCACTGCAGTGACGGTAGCCTTGTTGCGAACTACTTCAGCTACCTCTTTGACTAGTCTGTCGTCATAACCTGAAACAAATGACGTACAGGTTTAATCCGCCTTAAATAATTCACTGAATATTAGAGTGGTCGAATATGGTAGGTACACCGAAAGTCAACAAGATTGATTTCAGGTTACGTCTAGAAGTCGTCATATATATTCCAATAGTAGCCGTGTAACTGTATTAAAATACAATTTTCATAGAGTCGGTAAATTGTACACAATAGCCACAAGGTCATGGTCGTCGCAGTGAGCTGAGACCGAATTGATTGTGATCATGTACGTCACACGTGTGTAATCTTAGAGCGCTCGCACACTGCAGATTTTTTAATCGGCCGATAGTTCGATCGGTCGTTTGAAATGTACGGAGATGTATGGGAGCGCGCACATTGAGCAGACTTTATCGGCCCGACTAAAAAGTTTGACCGATTGGCCAATCAAATAGTCGGCCAACTATCGGTCGAAGGCTTGAACAGTATGTAAAACTTCTGCGCGCGCATACCCAACTAGTCGGCCGATAGTTTGGTCTATAAGCTGCCAGTTTTAAATTATTGAAAGTATATTTTTATTCATAAACTATTTCCATACTGCTCATAATTGTACATAATTCAGGTGAAAAACAAGGATGGCATCCTCTTGCTCGGCATAAAAACCAAGAAGGAGTTTTATTGGAGTATTCTTGTCCTCAGACTATGGTCGTCTGCATTGAGTAGAATGCCTTACAATGTTGTAGTCAAAACACT
>NWSH02000560.1:6310766-6325702 GCA_002382865.2 Heliothis virescens
GTTATAATATAGAAACAAAAACTACTCGACGGATTTTAACGAAACTTGGTACAATTATTATTCATACTCCTGAGATGGTTATAGTATACATTTCATCACGCTACAATCAATAGGAGCAGAGCAGTGAAGGGAAAGATCTTTGATTATGACGACCCGCTATCGCTGGCATAAGTGACATAATCCGCGAACGAGGTCGTTAGCAGAAGCTAGTATATAATATAAATGCGCGAGCGAAGCGAGCGCGAAAATTTTTTTCAGTTCGGGGATTAAACATAGGAAAAAGTGCACGTAGAAATAAAAGAGTGCGCGATTTTTATTCAAAATCAAGTCGTTTATTACACTCAGGCCTTAACAAGCATTAATGAAAGTCAAGACAAAATATAGGTCTGGAAGTTAATTCATAATTAATTTAGTTGCACATTCCATTTTGACCACCATTAAGACCCCCACGAACCGCCCTTTAAAGGCGAGGCCTTTAGTGTTTAGTGAAAAATCGTTAAATTAAGTGAGCCAAATAAAAAATAATCTAGTTTTATTGTTAACAAAATGATGACGAAAAATAATCACACACATAGAAATTAAAATAGTCGAACCTTTCAGCATTTAGGCTCACAGATTTTTCAGGATTGTGTCGTAGTTAAGTTTAGCCGCTATTTCAGCTTCGCGAACTGATTACGCGGATCTTGCCTCATCGTGCTTCTCAAATAGGTTTTTATAAATTTCAACTTTACGAAGCTTCTCTCAGCGAAAGTTGTTCTGACCGGAACTGTGAGCATAATTCTAATTTTAAAATAAATTAATAAATGTTAAAATAGTAAAATTCATTATCAGCTGCCTAGCTTTCTCCCGAAATGTTCGGGGTTGGCAATCTAAACCAGGATAACGGCGAAACGAAAATAAATAGGTAACTAGTTTTTCTGCAAGGCCTCCTCAGGAATCAACGTACAAGTGGCTGAGAGATAGAAATGGTGCCGAATCTTTGTTAATCGATTGAAAAAGTTTTTTAATTGGTTTTTATTTTATGAAATAAATAATAATTGTATGGAACTAAAGAGCCGCAGCTTCCCATCCAAAGAGCCGCATGTGGCTCGCGAGCCGCAGGTTGCCGACCCCTGATCTAATAGCATAAAAAAAAACATAAATAAATATAGTACCCTCGTAGGCAACTATACCTTTGAGCCGTTTGGGGTTGAAACTCTCGGGCGGTGGGGTCCAAGTGGTCCAAGTGCTCACCTCGTTTTTAAGGATTTAGCCAAGCGGCTTGCTGACACTTCAAGCGACCCAAGGGCTGGTTTCTACTTTGGACAAAAAATAAGCATTGCCATCCAACGTGGCAATGCTGCCAGCCTCTTGGGTAGGCTTCCAGTGGGCGGCGATGAAGAGGAGTATTTTGATGCCATATAAAAAAAATAGCGTATATCTGGAAGTAACAGTGTGGTATTAAGTCCTAGGACTATAAATATGAATTCATTTACATGTATATAAAAGTTACGGGAAAAACATAAAAGACTTCGTAAAAGTAAAAAATAATGCCAATGTTGTTTATCGCTAACCGTAACTAGAAAAGTTAAACGACCGTGACGGTTGATAAGCCAGTGAGTTTATTTGTACTTCTCTATATTTATTCTCTATTCTATCATTATTTAAGTAATAGCAGTTTTACAGGAATTATTTTGAAACTACTAAAATTGTATTCTCAATACTATTTTCATTAATATCATGTTTCATGGAAAATGTTCAATACCACTGTATTTGGGATAGCATTCAATAAGGCAGTCGGAACGAATAATAATTATTAAACCTTTCTATGAAATGCTTATGGCAAAATTAACGGCTTTACGGCCAGTTTCACAGAATTGAGTTTTAGATAGCTATCTGACAGATCATTCCATAGAAAATTGATGGCGTCCTAGCCGATTGCCGGCCACGGCGGCTGTTCTCATATAAGGAGATCAGCCAGCTGCGCAGGACATATTATGGTGCACAAGCATTTGCGCAGACACAGGTGCACTCCCTATTCCTTCACTTCTCATAACCCGATGGTACGGCAATCCGACACGACCGGTGGGAGATCAGGCGCAGGACCGACATTAACGTGTTCTCCGATGCACGGGTGAATCAATCACCAACTTCCAACTCCGGGCTGCTTTGTGGAAAATTAGATAGATAGAAAATTAATCAAAACTAAAAACAATTTCTATGGCATTATCTGTCATATAACTATCTAGAACTTTATCTGGAATCTCTGAAACTGGCCGTTTCAGTACGCAAAACAAACTTTTAGTTTTAAACAACATGGGTACGCAACGTGGATACGCAAAAACATACATGCCATGCACGTAATTCAGCCCCGAGCTACTGTGGAATAAAACAACTTGTAATGAAAATTATTAATTATTTTACCCGTTTTGGTACTTATTTAAAAAGTTCTAAAATATGGAATTAGGCATGAGATAAGAATATATAACAAAAAAGAACTGTAATGTACAGACACCAGCAGGTCAACTTACCCCAATCTGTCAAATTTTATCAATCGGACATTAACGTTCCACTATTGTGATAAGGTCGAAAATCTATTGCAGAAATTTGACAGATTAAGGTAGGTTGATGTGCTTGCGTCTGTACTTACTATAGGTACCCTGCAACATTATTTGTTATTTTCACCTTACATCTTACGAGTACAATGTGCTATATCTACACATATCTACATATATATAGAATAGCTCTGTCCTCGATGTAACTATTTGCGGCCCTTGGCACTCAAGGGCGTCGCGTAACTTTTTATCTAGTGAATGCATTTAGAATTATTCAAAAAGCTTCAGTTGTTAAAGAAATTATACTTTAGATCCCAGTGGACTGCCAAGTTTTAGTCGGACGATAGTTTGATTGACCTCTTAATCATTATGAAGATGACGTCTAGTGTATTGGGCACATTACAACGATCAGATATCGGTCGACTATGATTGAATTCACGATTAGCTTTCAAACTAATCTACTAACTACATCAATTAACAATAATTTGCAGCCTGCGAACCCTTTCACTTAAGAAAATTCTTTTGTCTTAAAAAAATGACATATAAATACGTAATATATGTGAGTATATTAATCCTATTATTAAGCAGACATAATATATTTCACGTTTTCAACTTCCTGCTAAGTCAGAACATTTAGAACAGTGTTTATAAACATAAAATGTTTTACTGCTTTCTTTGTTCCATAGGTAAACCGATATATGTCACGTAGTATATATCCAGATGCTAGTTGTAAACTCGCGTTTTAAAAATAAAAGTGTATTTTGGTTTTTACATTAACGTTGTTAGACAGGGCTTCATTACAGTTTCGCTGAAGAAAAAAAAACTCTATAATGGCCACGTGTATAATGAGGATGTTATATGAAATATCTCGTTTTTATGCAACTGAATATTTTAATTATGAATATATTCTATGATAGAATGGATTTATGAATTATATTTATTTTCCTACACTTTGGAAAAAAATAATGATTCCTTTAATTGCTCAAGACTGATTCGTAATTTAAGTATTATTTTTGTGTATCTCTAAAAGTTTAAATCTTAAAGCGTTTACTTCTCCGTTACTCGGTGTCACGCAAGATTATTTTGTACAGACGACAGCACATTAAGTTACCACAATCTGTCAACTTTCTGCAATAGATTTCCAACCTTATCCCAATAGTGGAAGGATAATGTTCGATTGGTAAAATTTTACAGATTCGTTTACATTGACCTGCTGTCGTCTGTACAATGTTATTCTGTAAATATCTCAGTACGTAGTACTTGGCTTATGGTGCCTCCGACTTCAATAAAAAAATATTAGTACACAATAACGCTTATAAATACATAATGTAAAACTGAATGAATGAATACGGAAAAAAATATTAAACGAATTAATATTCAAGGTTTTATGTATAACTATTGAATAATAGTGTGATATCTGTAGTGACAAGTCACGGAAGCAGCTGTGGGATACTAAATTATCTAATATTAAAATAGTACAAAACATTTTTCAATCCAATTCGATAAATTCATTCAAAGTTTGACTCAACACGTGCTTGGAATGATAAACGTAATGTTTTTCACTTCGCGTTTAAAAAATACTTATCGCTCAATGGTTAACATAAAACATTTCTAAATCATAAATCACTTCTACACTGATAAATTACATTTTCTTCTTCTATTATTGTTTAAAATTGTTGGTAAAAACGAACGCAAAAGCGATAAGTCGGCTTTTGTACAAAATGCCATTGGCATTCTGTCCCAGTCGACCTAGGAAGCTATGGTTGGCTGTATGGTATGTGCATAGAAAGACACAGCCATACACCATAATATCTTCATAAAAATATTAGCGGCTAGTTTCTAAATAGCTATCTCACAGATAGTACAGACGACAGCACATCAAGTTACCACAATCTGTCAAATTTCTTCACTCGATTTTCAACCTTATCACAATGGAGGTAGGTTAATGTTTGATTGGTAAAATTTGACAGATTCGTATACGTTGACCTGATGTTGTCTGTACCATAGAAAGGTTTTTAATTTTCATTGCTTTTTCTATGGCGTGATCTGTCAGATAGCTATCTACATTGAATTAAATACTGTTTAATGTGAATTAAATGTTTCAACTGGAGTTGTACGCATGATGTAAAATCCTGTATATTTGTGGTGAATATTAGGCAAGTAATTTTATGTTACAGTGTTATTGGTTAATCAAGAAAAAAATACAATAGTAACCAAGTCCTTTTTATTATATTTTAAATTGTGGAAAAACAATACGGGTAAAACAATTAAATTCAAATTCGCCGTTTCTGGTCGGCTTAGGCTCTGTGCAAATGGAAATAAATTGAAATTAATGATGTAAAGAGACGACAGTCTCTGTTCTAAATGTTCTTTAAATTAAATATTTACGTTTATTGGAAGATGTGACAAATCGTCTAAACATATAAACATTACCTACTTTAAGCTGAAACAATTTACCGCAAGAGCTGTACAAAATATCCAATTAAAAGGTGCAATTAGTGCGACAACCAAATGAACATTAACAGCAACTCATTTGAATATTCAGGTGCACATTCGAATACCTGGAACTAACATTATTTAATTAATGTTATAAACGTAAAAGTTTGTCAGGATGTATATTTGTTCCGTTTTCACGCAAAAAATACTGATTTATTTTTTAAAGACTACTTTTTATCCGGGTGCGGCAAGAAGTTCCCTCAGGAAGCAGCGGAAACCTGTATTATGATAATCGCCTATTATTGATTTGTTTTTACAGCTTCATACAAAAACTATTGACTGAAATTCGGTTACCCATGATTGCCCTCTGGTACTGTAAAATATCGATGGCTTTTCTTTTTTCATTATAATCTGTATTACAGCTCTTTACCGATACTCTAATGAATCATTTAACATGAACTTATTTCGATGCTTTATTTCTTTTAATCTTTCTTTATTGTATCCTGTAAAGAAGCAGACATTTTCCGTCTTTTCACAAATTTCAAAATGATTATGCCCAACGTCAAAATTATCTGATCTTCTGTATCTAACTTGGTGTTTTTTGAGATGTTTCAACTATCGTAAAAATATACCTGTAATTTTGCCTTGTCCTTGGCAATTTGGCAAAATCCTGAAGTCATATGAAAGCTATAGCAGAATTCTTATAATATTTCCTGATAACTTTTATTACTTTATCAAAACGAATGGTTGTACTTTATCTTCGTATCCTAGCTAGCTTATAATGATTTTCATCTCGAACGCGTGCCTGTTCCTTTAATGCTTTCAGAAACGTGTTGGTAATTTTCCGAAGTAATTATTAATAGCTTTCGCACCTATTCACGAGCCAATACCGTTATAATGAAGTGCGTTAATGACAATTAGGCTGTACACTAATTGGTACTCAGGTACTTTGTCTAATTAAAAAGCATTTTTGAAGATATTTTGAGCTGAGCATGCGCAGAAGAGTTAGCTATATCAAAAAGACAAATTACTGCATCATTTAATGAAAGAGAAAAACGCGCACGCAGATATCCGTAGATATCATTAGCTATCAAACGAAACAAAAACGTCACGTTTATTTTATGGGAGCTCCATCAATTAATTATTTTATTCCAATGTTCATTTTCAATGTTTATTTTTATAGTGGCAGCAAGAATACATCATTGGGAGAAAATTTCAACTGTCTATCATCACGGTTCTTCAGCCTGGTGACAGATGAACAAAAAAGTCTTAGTAACAGGGTCTCGTTATACCCTTAGGGTACGGAACCCTAAAAACAGCGTAATATTGAACTTTTACAAGCAGGTAAATAAATATGAAAGGTGCGCACATAATATTATATTACATGATATCTGTCTTCATTGGCAGTCCCTTGAAAATCTAATCAAGTATCGAATCCGTAGATATTGTACCGTAAAGAATTCAGGTTCTTTTTCACCGTATCAAAAGAAAAAATGACAAAATATACGTGATCTTTTCGTTTTTGGATGTATTGACATTCTTGGAAAAAGGATATTCAATCCACCTAATCGCTAATTTGGTCATGATTGCTTATAATAACGATTTTTATATAATTATTATATTATGATACTATCAAATATCTAGACATCGTAAACAGGATCCTAACAGCTTTTTTTACTCATTTGATGCACTAAAACCGCAAATCAATTGATTGAAAGTCAACGGTGATCAAATTTTATCAAGGTCTTAGCGTTTAATATTTTTTATAGACAATTTACTAATTAATATAAGCTTTTAGCTATTACGATCGTTTTAAGCTATTTCATCAATGATAATTGCCCCAAAACACGCATCCTAATAGCAAAAGTTGATTAGGTAAAACATGGATAACCACTTAACTTGTTGTAGGTATGGCTGTAGCATTACAAAGTTGTGAGAAAATAAGGATTATTACAGGCTAATAAAGAAATTATACTGACCCTTAATAACACGTGTAGATCATAAATTATCGAGAACTAATTAACCTATTAACTTCTATATTTATTCATTGATGATGACAATTATTTAATTATATAGGTAAATTAATAATATGGACAATAACTTACTCACCAACAATGAATGTATTATCAAATCCAAATATACTTTCGCAGTTTTAAGACCAAACTTTAAGGTGTATTCAACAAGTTGTTTACTAATAAATAATGTTAAAACTTACCGGGTGTTGTACTCGATAAAACACGATTTCATGGTTGTTGGTTCATACACAAATATTAGGTGCGCTACAAGCGTGAGCGCTCGCGTCGGAAAATGTGGGGACTGAAAGTGTAGCGCGCGGTGCGTGTGGCGGCCGCGGGCACGAGAATCGCACTGCTGGGCGCCCAATGCCCCACAGACGCGCGTCTAACCGCCAGCATGATATCCTCGGTAAACAACCTCTTTTGATGCACATGTATTTTTTTTAATACATTTATGTGATTCCAATGTGTCGTGTTTCATATAATGTGCACAATCGTTTCGTTTTTTTCATGAAAAATAAATCTCAGTACTTATCTAATAATAATTATATTTTTTTATCATTCGATATTTGCATATTATATACTAACACTGCAATTACTACAACACAGTACTCTACAATTATTTCTATAATACAAATATGTATGTTTCTGCACGTGCGAGGCTGAAAGACCCCAGTTTCAAAGTGGAAACCGCCTGAAAATATTAAGTAATCAACAACGATTAACACTGCATGATTGACATGTACAGTAATAACTACTTATCGTTAAAAGTAAGATTGACAATGTAACCAGTTTCTCCATCAAACGTAATATGCGGCCTTGTGTAGCTAATAAATACATAGAATGATATTCATTCAGAACTATTGTTTGTATTGAAATGCGTGAGAACGTCGCTAAGTAGGAACATTCTCATGTATTTTATCTTATCAAAGGGCACTAATTTAACGGGGCAGTTGTAATTAGCAGTTTTGGTAAGTTAAAAATTATAAATGGCAAGTTTAATAACTATTTCAGCAGTTAAAACTAAGCAGTAAAGTATACAAAAATGAGTAATAAAAAATAATGAAATGGATCAGTGAATATATAACTGAGCAGCAAAATAATTAAATGAGCAGTAAAAATGATTAAATGAGCAGTTACGTGTGGGCAGTAACAAATCGGAATTTGTCGGTAAGAAATCTCATTCTAAGCAATTCTATAAACAATGAGGTAGTAAAATGCAAGCAAGCATGCAGCAGGCATGATTTCTGTCATGGCTCCGGCGCTGCGGGGCTCCGGCGGTCCCACGCGAGTTTATCGTCGCAATAGCTTTAACGCTCACCACCGCAGCTTCGGCTTGCTGGCCGGCTGCGCCGGCCAGCCTCAGCCGCGGTGGCGAGTGTTACAACCACCTGCTCCTCAAGTCGCGGCCCGCCTCGCCCCTCCGCGCCTACGCGATTTTGAATTACACTCTAGGGGTAGGGCAGACAAGACTACGTGGAGTCGGATTTACAGCGATTCGTTTTTGCCATTAAAACATAGTTTATGACAAACTTGTTATGGACAATGTATTTCGGAAATAAAAATGTAGGTGACGAAACGGAGTTCCCTCGCTATGATCTGCTGAACTATTTATCGAACTGCTCATTCCATCATTTTTACTGCTCATTCTATTATTGGACTGATCAATTATTTTTAGAATTGACATTGTATGATAAAATAACCCATCCAATTGTTTTTTTTTTACTGCCCATGTTTTACTGTCAGAATAATTAATCAACCACCATTAAATTAAATAACTGCTCAATATGTTTTTCAACTGATCATAATAACATCTCGAATATTTAAATAACAGCTCAAAAAATTAGTTCCCTTATCAAAGGTTTTTAGCTCATTAGTACAGATTGCTGTTTTCATTATTTAGCAAAAATAACTAGATAGTCTATATAGTAGTCTAAACAAAGACCTATAAGTTATTGTTATTTCTGTACAAAATAACAAAATGACTTTTTCCACGAATCTAACCAAAAATACACACTTACTCGTTTAGGTTAAAAGAATAATCGTTCAGTACTACTATTATCTTGACCTCCATGAGAGCTTAAATAAATAATACATTTTGAAACCTAAAACAAAGAAAATAATAAATTGTAATACATTTTTTATCATCGTAAAGAACACAAATGTGTGCCAAATAAAGTGTGTGTTGATAATAAAGCATACAAATGTTCCATTTGTTCGACTTTAAAGAAACATCATGAAAGTGAGTGAGTGAATATTTATTATTATTACCTAATATGAAATATTATTCAGTTGATGATTCATTATTTTAAAGTCATAGTCATTTATTTTTGGTTCCCAAGATACAGCGCCTGGTTGGAGACTACAGAACTGATAAAAATGTCTCCTGTAGAGTATAGTTTCAGTTACCTTTTATGTTACTTTACCATGATATTAGATTTGTCAATGTTTCTGTGGCTCAAAGTTAAAAAAATCATTATAATCTAATCTTCATATTTATTATTGGTTTATTATTTAATTTAATGAATTGGAAAGTAAGACTTACAGACAATTTCACAGGATCCCGATATATTTCTCGACAGCTATCTGTTGAACTGTCTGATGTTTTTAACTTTTCTATGGCATTATCTGGCAGATAGCTATCTAGAAGTTTATCTGGAACTTGTGAAACTGGTGTATAATGTAACGTGTATTTCCGCAGTCGGAATAATATATTTACGTCGGTATATTAATTTTGATATCGAAAAGTTATAACGGATAGAGAAATCCTATATAAAAGAGGTGAAGAGTGGGCAGTCGGATGGGCAACTCGTTGAAGTGACAATAATAGGTTTAATAATAGATACATTGGCTTGGTATTGGCAATCTTGTCCACCTACGTTGTACCGATAACAAGTTTTAGGTGCATGGTAGTAAATAGGAGCCTTCTCAATATCAGCCTGACAGCCATTGTAAGAAACTTCAATATTTTGAAACTCGAAATCCGGTCATAATTGTTTGTAACGGCAAAGGATTTCGTATTATAGATTTATATTTCAGTCTGTACCTTATTGTTTGCTTTGTTATAAACAGAGCAGATTTGATCAGCTCTGATCCAAAGGTTTAATTTATCTGCACAGTTTTATTTTGTAAACATATTGTATTAAAATTATATTCCAAACTTTATTACGTGCAATATTTACCATTTTAATAACACGCCAGTCTTGTATATTACATCACATAAACAACTCATTTTTCTATTAACCCACGCTAAACTATAAGCTGCGACAAAACATCGCAATTATACAACTAAAAATAAATGAAACATTTTTTTCTTTCATTCTGCGCCAAGCCACTAATAATATTTGTGAACGTTCACGTTTAATTTTTACGCAAACTATTCAATGAAAAACATTTTTCTAGTACGTTATAATGAAATTGAAAATTTTCACACATGAGAAACACTGGCGTTTACGTATTATGTTTAATAACAAATAACAGGATATGTTACTCATAACATTAGGTTAGGTACTTTTAATATAACTAGATCTACCTTCATTATAATCATAACATTCCATTTTTCAAAACAAAGTATTATGATCCACCAGAATATTCAATGTTACCTACTGTGACAGCTTTGTGAGGGAAAAGAAAACTATTTTTTAGTAGGTATATGCTTTTACTATAGTTTTCAATTATTGTAACGCTCATATACGCTTGCTAATTAGCGTATAGCCCTGCCAATTAAATGTGGTTTCACCAGACGGCAAGCTTTGGCAGTATGCCCGAAAAAATTCAAGCGCCTCTAGAAGTATGGTATCAATTTCATAGGCGAATATTTTCTTCGCTTTATTGGGAAAATATTGATGGAAGGAATATCATATAATTTTAATACGAAATTATATGTCTTCTTAGCAACAGAAATATATTTTTCCTTTTCGCAAATGCTCAGGATTTATGATGAAATACATTTAAAAGCAGCATTCACATTACAATATTATGAATATTAGTATTTACGTGGACTGTATTTTTTTAATTGTCAAGTGTTTTTATTTAACATCTTTAGATGGTAAAAAGTTACAAAGTACCATATTTGTGACTTAGTTACAAAAATGTACATACTATCAATTATAAGCTAAGCGCTTTTACAAAAGAACTTGAGTTTTTCAACTAAAAGTTCTGACAGAATGACAAATCGTAATAACTCACGGCAAAAAATGTTTTGCAAATGTTACTTACGTCTAATGACTGGTGCGCCCACATATCATACCAAAGATTAGGTGAAACAAAAAGATCACGCGATTCATTCATAAAACTATTATTACAAAGACCTTCCAAACTAAAGCTGTCTGTACATCACAAACTTTTGCTAACTTCCATTATTTTTAATACCCCCATATAGTTTCTACAAACCACAAACTAATTTTAATATGTATGATCTACTTAAAATTAACCTGTTACTGTGCTGTATAAAGAGAAAGAAGAATAAAACCAAATCCCACGGGTTATAAATCAGCTCGATATTTATAACTAGCAATCCCCAATGATTCAGTTTGACTAAAATTACGACGCAAATTGGATAGTAACGTGATTTTTTCGTAAACAATCTAAACGGTATAAGTACATCATCGATATCATAAAAATCGACTATCGAGTAAATTAATTTTGAGATACTGCCAGATTTTTCGTAACTACTGTTAGTACGAAGTAGGAAAATTAGCATAGGTAGACTATGAATATTATTGGTACATATGGATGTCTGCATTTTACTATAGGTATGATTTTTGTTGGTTAACTGCGGAAATCAATATTCTGTCTATCTCCGGATTAGCCTACTGGAGGTAGAATTTTGACATTAGCCCCATACAAGTAATGCTAAACCAGAGATAGACAGAATATTGAATTCCGCAGTAAGCAAATCAGTGGTAGTCAGTATTTAAAATACTCTAAGATTTTAAATTGATTTCGAACGTAGAAAAACCGGGCGTCTACGCGCGATACATTCCGAAAGGAAAAGTCTTTCGCTCAGTTTAAAGCGCCATCTGCTGAACGTACCGTTGGTTGACAATTTGTTTGCTGTACGATTCGAGTGGAAAATTCGCTAGTATGAAAGTGCTGTTACTACTTACTGTACGGCGCAAGCAAAATAATTTTATTAACTTCAAAGAATAATTTTAAACAAAACCAAAAAATAATTTCCCTGCCAAAAAAAGATACCACGAAACGTCTTTCCTTATGAAGCCAGATTTCAAATCATTATTATTCATGTTGCTCATTCCAAGAATCATTACTGCATTTATAAGACAATAAACGCGCTTTCACTGAACATTCCGCACCCCAGCTACGAGCTACGCAGCTACGCTTGCTACGACCCCCGCCTACGAAACAACGCCTCTACGAATAATAATATCCCGCTTTATTAAGCTTAAAATAATTATGCAGGGGTTGATAACACAGATTTTGGTTTATGCAATTTCTGTGCGAACTGGCCACATCTGTGTATAAAGATAACAAGTTATTAAAATTAGCTCCGATTTTAGCAAATAGAACATAAAATAAAACGAGTTTTGGCTCTCACATCGTTGGATATTTATAACTAGCAACATCGCGCAGTTTCACGCGCGTCCTGAGGGACCCCAAAAAAGGAAATGCGTCATCAATTTATCAAAATTCAAAAAAGTTACTAAGTAATAAAAAACATACAAAAAAACAAACAACGCGACTGAAAACTTCCAAACGAATATTATGAAAAATCAATCACCATTACAACGAGTACTTCTTTTAGGTACCTACACACTTTAATACCAACAAAAAATAACGTCGCAGTCTCATAAGTGCACTTATTTGCCTATATGATTAAAGTAAACAACGGCATGTGCCAATAGGGACGTATAATGCGGAAAAGCCAGCGAATGTAAGAACACGGTATTCCGCACCAGGTATGTAAGAGATTGTTTGCGTTATAAGTCGGCTCTCTACTACTCTTATAATGAAATATTTTTGCGGTCGAAAGTGCCGAGTCTGTTTGTATGCACGAATTTTTTTCCAGTTCAAAATTAAAGGGCTCACTCTCATATTTTGAAGGAGTAATTATTTGAATTTAATGCTCACAAAAACTAGATCAAATAAAAAATATGAAAATATATTTTTAGGAGCAACAAACCTCTCCATTATCATATCTATTGTAAATATGTACATAAGAACATTGGCTGATAATAAATATATTCAAAACCGTGATCAACTACACAGAGAGTGCTCGATATACTAGAATAATACAATATAAAGATATTTCTAGATAAACACTACAAAAGGAGCGACGACCGAGCGAGTGTTGGCTGAGGTTCATTTTCGCCTAACCGATAGCAAATATAATTTCATCATAGATACGTGGGATGGTATAGGAACTCCTAACTTAGGTTAATTGATACACTTGAGCCCGGGGCTAAGTAACAGCCGTAAGGGTGGATCAATCATCAAGATTAAGCAACGCTTAGAGCAATCGGTCCATGGGTGAATCCTGTCTTGGCGGGGTCCTCCCTGTTTCCCGGCTGTAATTTGATCATCTTTGACAGTCGTTACGGGTAATCAGAAGCTAAAATGTGTAACAACCAGTCTTACCAATGTATTCTTTATGGTCTTACCAATGAGGTTCGTATCGCGTAATCCACCTAGCTAGACATTTTTTTTTCTAAATGTGTCGGAAGTTGAAAAAAAGCGGTTTTAAAAAGAATAGGTATAATCAATGGTTAACAGATAACCTCTTTGCTACCGGGTTTCCGTTGTGCTGTAACAAGATTGAATACAGATAACTTTTAAATATAATATTTTCCAGAATGCGTGCAGGTCATTGTAGGAATAGCATAATAAATAGTTTGTAATTATTACGTGAAGTTTAAATATGTCTATTCAGAATAGTTCTCAGAGCTTGCTAAGCTATGCTTGTACCATGTTGTCTTAAAATGAATACAAAAACAGTTGCGATGTTTGTACATTTCCATCCCTGAGTTCAATCAGTCAGTGCAATCAGTGAACGCCGCGGGCTAGCAACAAAAAGAGCATGATTTTGGTACCCTCACGCTTTCCTTAACACAAAAGTCATTTAGTTATCTCCAACACAGTCGTAAGGTTCATTGGCCCTCCTCTGTTTAGTATCAAGCTTCAAACTAATGCATACTATAACCCTTTTACCATATTAATGTAAAGAGAGAGTGCGGTCATTTATATTGGCACTCGATATATTTAGCTATGATTGATACATTTGCGATTACTTTAGAAATTCGTGTGAAACTATTAGTGATTGATATTGATACCAATAAAAGCGAATTATGCCCATCGCACGATCAAATTTCATAAAGTTTATTTCTGTATGTGACGAGAGACTAAAACGTGACGATGGCTTTTCGATATTTTCTTTATGTTCAGTATCTGATTAGGTATATTGAATTTACGTTTAAAATGCGAAACTTTGAACTTTATAAATGGTTCTTTCACACTATTTTATTTTTGTGTTGTTAAGAAAAACACATAACCAAATAGAAAAATAATGAACATTTATAAAGAACCCCACAGCAATAGAAACTACATATAAAAGTATCCAAAATACTTCACTTTTGACACCTACTTAATCAAATTAAAGCAATTGAACTACATAAAATAGTGCGTAAATCACTCAACACACTACATTTCTGAAGTAGAATTTATTGCTTGATCTATTGAAAGTGGTATCAAATCGGAGACGCTTTATATTTATTGCTTATGAATGATCATCATCTGCCTAGCCTTTTCCCAACTACGTTGGGGTCGGCTTCCAGTCTAACCGGATGCAGCTGAGAACCAGTGTTTTACATGGAGCGACTGCTGTCATTTGAACATCTTTGGCAGTCGTTACGGGTAGTCAGAAGCCAGAAAGTCTGACAACCAGTCTAACCAAGGGGTGCCAGGTTGCCCGGGTAACTGGGTTGTGGAGGTCAGA
>NWSH02000560.1:6325727-6346109 GCA_002382865.2 Heliothis virescens
TACGACCCCCGCCTACGAAACAACGCCTCTACGAATAATAATATCCCGCTTTATTAAGCTTAAAATAATTATGCAGGGGTTGATAACACAGATTTTGGTTTATGCAATTTCTGTGCGAACTGGCCACATCTGTGTATAAAGATAACAAGTTATTAAAATTAGCTCCGATTTTAGCAAATAGAACATAAAATAAAACGAGTTTTGGCTCTCACATCGTTGGATATTTATAACTAGCAACATCGCGCAGTTTCACGCGCGTCCTGAGGGACCCCAAAAAAGGAAATGCGTCATCAATTTATCAAAATTCAAAAAAGTTACTAAGTAATAAAAAACATACAAAAAAACAAACAACGCGACTGAAAACTTCCAAACGAATATTATGAAAAATCAATCACCATTACAACGAGTACTTCTTTTAGGTACCTACACACTTTAATACCAACAAAAAATAACGTCGCAGTCTCATAAGTGCACTTATTTGCCTATATGATTAAAGTAAACAACGGCATGTGCCAATAGGGACGTATAATGCGGAAAAGCCAGCGAATGTAAGAACACGGTATTCCGCACCAGGTATGTAAGAGATTGTTTGCGTTATAAGTCGGCTCTCTACTACTCTTATAATGAAATATTTTTGCGGTCGAAAGTGCCGAGTCTGTTTGTATGCACGAATTTTTTTCCAGTTCAAAATTAAAGGGCTCACTCTCATATTTTGAAGGAGTAATTATTTGAATTTAATGCTCACAAAAACTAGATCAAATAAAAAATATGAAAATATATTTTTAGGAGCAACAAACCTCTCCATTATCATATCTATTGTAAATATGTACATAAGAACATTGGCTGATAATAAATATATTCAAAACCGTGATCAACTACACAGAGAGTGCTCGATATACTAGAATAATACAATATAAAGATATTTCTAGATAAACACTACAAAAGGAGCGACGACCGAGCGAGTGTTGGCTGAGGTTCATTTTCGCCTAACCGATAGCAAATATAATTTCATCATAGATACGTGGGATGGTATAGGAACTCCTAACTTAGGTTAATTGATACACTTGAGCCCGGGGCTAAGTAACAGCCGTAAGGGTGGATCAATCATCAAGATTAAGCAACGCTTAGAGCAATCGGTCCATGGGTGAATCCTGTCTTGGCGGGGTCCTCCCTGTTTCCCGGCTGTAATTTGATCATCTTTGACAGTCGTTACGGGTAATCAGAAGCTAAAATGTGTAACAACCAGTCTTACCAATGTATTCTTTATGGTCTTACCAATGAGGTTCGTATCGCGTAATCCACCTAGCTAGACATTTTTTTTTCTAAATGTGTCGGAAGTTGAAAAAAAGCGGTTTTAAAAAGAATAGGTATAATCAATGGTTAACAGATAACCTCTTTGCTACCGGGTTTCCGTTGTGCTGTAACAAGATTGAATACAGATAACTTTTAAATATAATATTTTCCAGAATGCGTGCAGGTCATTGTAGGAATAGCATAATAAATAGTTTGTAATTATTACGTGAAGTTTAAATATGTCTATTCAGAATAGTTCTCAGAGCTTGCTAAGCTATGCTTGTACCATGTTGTCTTAAAATGAATACAAAAACAGTTGCGATGTTTGTACATTTCCATCCCTGAGTTCAATCAGTCAGTGCAATCAGTGAACGCCGCGGGCTAGCAACAAAAAGAGCATGATTTTGGTACCCTCACGCTTTCCTTAACACAAAAGTCATTTAGTTATCTCCAACACAGTCGTAAGGTTCATTGGCCCTCCTCTGTTTAGTATCAAGCTTCAAACTAATGCATACTATAACCCTTTTACCATATTAATGTAAAGAGAGAGTGCGGTCATTTATATTGGCACTCGATATATTTAGCTATGATTGATACATTTGCGATTACTTTAGAAATTCGTGTGAAACTATTAGTGATTGATATTGATACCAATAAAAGCGAATTATGCCCATCGCACGATCAAATTTCATAAAGTTTATTTCTGTATGTGACGAGAGACTAAAACGTGACGATGGCTTTTCGATATTTTCTTTATGTTCAGTATCTGATTAGGTATATTGAATTTACGTTTAAAATGCGAAACTTTGAACTTTATAAATGGTTCTTTCACACTATTTTATTTTTGTGTTGTTAAGAAAAACACATAACCAAATAGAAAAATAATGAACATTTATAAAGAACCCCACAGCAATAGAAACTACATATAAAAGTATCCAAAATACTTCACTTTTGACACCTACTTAATCAAATTAAAGCAATTGAACTACATAAAATAGTGCGTAAATCACTCAACACACTACATTTCTGAAGTAGAATTTATTGCTTGATCTATTGAAAGTGGTATCAAATCGGAGACGCTTTATATTTATTGCTTATGAATGATCATCATCTGCCTAGCCTTTTCCCAACTACGTTGGGGTCGGCTTCCAGTCTAACCGGATGCAGCTGAGAACCAGTGTGCCACATGGAGCGACTGCCTGTCTGACCTCCACAACCCAGTTACCTGGGCAACTTAGCACCCCTTGGTAAGACTGGTTGTCAGACTTTCTGGCTTCTGACTACCCGTAACGACACGGCCACGGAAGAACTCGTTATGACAAGATGGTCACCCATCCACGGACCGACCGCGCCAAGCTTTGCTTAACCTTATGATCGATCGATCCGCGCGGCTTTGACTTAGCCACGAGCTCTTCATTATCATTATATTAGTTAAATTTACATTGATAAATTTAACTAATATAATGATATTTTAACTAATATAATGATATTATGATATTGCTTATGAATGATGACGGCTAAAATAAAAGTATGTCTGAAGACATAAATATCATACACTTAATAAAATCAAGCACAGAATCAGATCGGTTATAGAACAGAAAAATCTAGAGCTTTAGATAAAACTGGAAGAATTTATAGCCCAATGTTTTTCTTTTCCACTAGATTGTTGCTATAAGTACAATATTTTATCATCAAGCCAGATTTCGTTCGCGTATCGTTGAATTGTAAATAAAGAACCAACATACCCGCTTTTTCTACCCTGATTTCCATTTGTTTTCCTTTCCTTTGAAGAACCTTTACAAACAGAAGAACAAATTATTGAAACAATAATATCGTAATTGAGGAATCCAATAAAACGATAACTTTTTGTATCATAGGTTAGAAAAGCTAGGTAAAATTGACTGTATAAAATAGAAGGAGTATTTCTATGGGAAATCCCACATTGCCACGTGTCGAACCTCTATAAACAGTGCTGCAGAGTACACGGAGATAGTTGAACGGAAATTGAATATAAAGGAACATTAAACTGACAATGCAATATACCTAGGCACTACTACATACTACAGTATGGCGCATAGTTGTGTGGGATCCGCCCAGACTAGTTGCACAAACCTATTACAGTTTATCTGTATCAGACAACCGGGAGACACATCACATGATAAGCATATACCCACATAATGTTAATTGGTTTGGCGGTAACTGCTAATTCAATGACGACATACGCATTGATAAGCGTAAATGTACGGCCCATTGGTGGGGGCAATCGTCTGAGACATTACGTACATACCGACAGAGGGTCTAACGTTATGTAGACATCCATTTTGTCCCACCTACCTCAAACTTTATGACCCATAATTTCTCAGGCATTAACCCAATTGTCTCGATTTGATTTGTCAAAATACATTATTTAGTTTATTTCCCGATACACTTGCATCGACAGCTCATAATCTTCATCAGTTTATTTGCGATCTGTTAGTTAACCCATTTATTCATTTGTAACTTGAAATGGCGCAACTTTTGCAAAAATTCTATCATATTTTTTCACTATCACTGTTTTGCATTAAGCAGTTTCTAAAAATAGGCAAGTAATATTTTTTTCCAAGGCCTAAAAAGATGTCTGACACGAAAGAAAAGCCATTTTAATATAGTGTGAGCATTACAAGTGACTAGAGTATTCGTGAAACATTCGGCTGACATTTATTCGGGCGTGTGAAACGACACAAAAACATTTTATTATATTGCTACTGTGGGACGTCGTCGGCCGACCGCAAACGTATTCGAAGCGCCGCGCCTCCCTATCTTGGCCAAAATACGTACATTACGTAAAGGTGCTCTTTACAAATGTCATTTGTCAATTAATCATCTTTTCCAGACAAATGTCACGATAAAAAATTGTGGACACGAATTATTTTTCTGTAATGTTGCTGTTGACAATTGAAATTGTAATACCAGTGCGAATGAGTGGTAATGATTTGATGAAAGAGCTCTCATTTAAATAACGTTGAAGTGGATGATGCCCTCGCCGATTGTTTTGACCTAACGAAAACACTATGTATATATAATCCGCTATATACCTAACTCCAGTAAAGTATTTTTGTTGGAAAAATAACTAAACTAAAATTTCATCTTTTTAGATCGCATAAACCAGTGATTGTATCTGCTCAAATAAATAGCGACAACAATGTTCAATTTCGATACAAACATGTTTTGGATAAAAGGTTTTATTTAACCTAGTTGTATAGCAATTTAACCCGACAGGTAACTATATACTATCTGGAGTATTATAGGTATATCGATACCACATAGTTACATAACATGTGTGTAATTGCATTCGTGTGGGTGAACTTGGAATTACGAGCCTCGCACGAGGGCTGCTAAGGTATGAGATCATTAAAAATGTTGGCCCATAAATACTTCTCATTGATGCCTATAACATCAATGTTTGAAGGTAAACACGTGTTTGACCAGTGTCAAGAAAGTAAAGGATTAATTTGTTGCGGTATTGGAACTTTTTTTACAATAGTATATGTATTGTTTATTTTTGTCAAATCATTAAAAATATTAGTCAGCATTTACGATCTCAATCTAGGTTCCATATAATATTTCAGTGGTAAACAAACTCTTGAGCGATTTATCATCATTTTTAACCTATTTACTCCTATTACAGGGCAAAGGCCTCTGCTTATTTACACAAACGTGATACGGAAACCATTCAGGATTCGTCTATATGTTTTCTTTCATCGTTATTAAGTGGCGTCCAAGATAAACAATAATAACTAAGCTTTTGCGACTGGACTTTTAAATATAAATACATTTCCATTCAATTTAAGATAACTTCATGATTTTGACTGATGATCAAATAAAAATAATCCAATCTTAGAGAAATATTGCTTAACTTAAAGGCTAAATAGTCGTGAAAATAAAGCTCTATATGCACGTCCACGTATTCTTTGTAAATTGGAGACAATTTGCATAGTTACGGGTGCAGTTTAATGCGGGCGATTTTTGGAACTATGCCAAGAGCACAGAAATAAATTACTTCATTTTTGCAAGTGGACAAGTTAGTGCTCATGAATTCCCTTAAAAATACTTTTTTATATTTCAAAGTTATTGTTAGTGCAACGCTTTACTCTAAAAAATAAGCAACATTTTTTCTGTGAATGAAATAAATAATTGTTTAAAACTGGCACCACAAATGACTAAATACCAAATGAAAATGTTACATGTTACTATCAAATGTTTCATAAAATTAGGTAGGTATCAGTTCCACTTTTATCCTGAAATATTAACCATGTTTTTAAAAAACTTAACACTTATGCAGTCAGAATTACTTTCAGATAAATTGCGTGACATACATAGCAGTCTAAACGCGCCTTTAGGAAGTGACAGCCAACAACACAATGATACAATGTTTACTGCTTCCTCACTATTGTTGCTTTATCCATCTCTACAGCCATTTAGAGTATTTTATGGCGTAGCAAAGGCCAATGGGAACGAATACCAAATATCGGTATCCATTGAACCCAATCTTTTATTGAATACCATCAAAAATTCACAAACAACAAATCCCATTTTCACGATGACATGGGTATCAAAGAAAATACCGGTGTATGGATATTCCAACCTACCGATGTAATTCATTTTTATTTTTTATTATATCCGTGCTCTTTGTGAAAGCTTCTAGAAAATTGTTCGTTTAATGGAGTACCCCGGAGGTACACGCCAAAAAGGCTAGCTAAGTATACCTAATATTATGTGATTAGGTACTACAAATTTAAATTGTGCGCACTTTGCTTTTAGAACGATATAGTAACTGGAACATTTCCAACAATAACCAGTCAATTTATATTTTGTCCATCGGAAAGATAAATAAATACGATGACTTTATTAGTCTCTGATACTTTCAAATAAATTGGATTACCTACAGTCCGGAAAATAAGCTTCTGAATTTTTACCCGTATTTTTTAACACCTATTTGTATAGGTATAGACGATGGCAAGTCAACCTATTTGAATCTGTAAAATTTTACCAATCAAAAATCAACCTTCCACTGTTGCGACGTGCTGTGGTTTGTACCTAAGCAGATTAATTAATATCGTGGTTGTTAGCTAAAAACATATCTAATATAGGTGCTATTTTGGGCCAAATTATCAGTTTCAATTCTACAGCAAGCAAACACTATTCAAAATCAAACTAATCCTGCTACTCACTCAATTCTAAGCTTTTAAGACTCCCTTTGTACATATTCATTTGCTAATTGAAGAGCTACAAACAGAAATAGTAGGTAGTAGTGAATATATTGCGTAAAATAAGTTAACAGATCATGTCCGTCAAACGCCAAATAAACTGTGAACCCGTATTGCATAGCGAAGGGAACTTCGCCTAAAATTAAGATTGACAACCGACTATACCCAAACTGTATATCAATATCTGACGTGCCATTCCAGTGCATAATACCTGACCAAGTTTCAGAGATTGCAACTGCAATATTACTTAGGTAGTAATAGACTCATGTTCTCTCCTGAGAACAGCCCGTAAGAAGCTTTTCAACTACTTACACAGGATGAATTAACTCTCTCATTCCTATTGTAAAGACAAGTGACTTATGGTCTCTCTTGTGGTTTTCCATTTATATTGAACTAAACAAAAAAATGTGTCTAATGGCCTTTTGTCTTTTGTTATATTTATCCATGCTCTAAATACGAAAATAACCATGCACGTTACATTATTTTTAAATGATCCGGATCGCTCAAAAGTGTATGCAAAATAATACGAAGAATTTGGTAAGACTATTAGCTAAGCTTGTTGATAAGATAATTAATATCCAAGAAACAGTTTACCATTGAAATTTAGTCAGCCTATTCGCATTGTTAATTTGAACATGCCAACTGGAGTGTTGTTTGTGAAAGTATGTCCCATCTAATAGCGTCCCAGTTTGGGGCCCCCTATATTTGCTGTCGTATTTCTGTCTCGCCCGTATCCATACAAATAGATCGATAAAATATTGGTCAAGTGCGCGTTCGACTAGATAAAGGCCATGAAATTTTATTCGAGTAATTGATTTTTATTAAGCCATCCGTTGACAATACTTGCCTGTATTTAGGTGTATAACGTGGTGCTTTTACTACATCAAATGCAACTGTGCAAATTTTTACAAAACATTTTCCGCAGTTTGTTTTTCTTTGTAAAAATCAATCCAAAAATAATTTCTCACATCAATATGGTGACTCATAGCTAATGGACTCTGTAACACATTAATCATAATTCAGATTCGAGATTCTGCCACTCGAAAGTGACTTGACAAAACTCAATGTCAGCCCATACATTCAATACCGATACGTAAAATCAGAGAACATAAGTTAAGGTCGTGTTCTGAACCGATCTGTCTTAACCCAGTACAACGAACCATATCTCCGAGAATTTGTTAAAGCCTTTTCACGTCAATCACGTGGTAAAAAATGTGTTTCGCTCCATCAATCAATTACCTACTTGAGGTTGCTTTTTACTCAACATAACATCGAAACATTGTTTAAGTAAAACAATTTCACACTTATTTGTTTCGGTGGTTGGTTATGTTATCTCACTATACATATATGTAAAGAATACATAGAATATTCATATAATATAGAACTGATAAATAATAAAAAGTGCTTCTATTTTCCTCAGTATATTGCGCCTGCAAAGCTACTCAATAATATATTTATGCTGTCGTAAAGGATATTCGGTCAGCTGATCGGTATTGGAGTTCAATAGCTAAGAAGCGACGGATGTTCAAATAGCTTTGCTCGTTTGGAGTTTTCATGTTATTTACGAGTATATACCACTCACTCATCGCTTTCTATTCATGCCCTTACTGTATTGACTGGGCGTCTAGACCTTCTTTTTCCATTTATTCCCTCCGTTTCTCGCTAAAAAGGATAGTCTGCGTCTATAAAATACGTAGACTTATACTGATTAGGACGATAATCTGCAGTGCAGACGTATTTTCACAAATTCCAACTTAATTAAACTAAATAGAGAACGGCTGAAATGTTTGATAAGTAATGAAAGAGTCGTTATTTTAGTATTATTTTCTTAAAGCAGTCTTTATGGTCTATGGGTAAATAGATAATTAATTTAAAGTTTAGGTGTCTGAGTACGAAACGTAGTCGTGTTATGCAGATTAAAATGTCAATAGATTAGTCTGTTGAGAGCTTTTTCCATTTTAATGGGGTTTAACGGGCTCTTCCAGCAACTAAGCCCTTAAAAGGTCGCAGGAATGTTGACAATTTCAAACGAACTGCAGCACGTGTCTACGCTCTTGAAATTAATTGCATTTCCAGTGAAGCACTTGATTTTTAACTAAGTTCATAAGAAAATATGGTTATGTCATCAAAGTTTTCCTTATTGAGGCCGATGGTAAAACAATAACCTGTTTACAATATTTTTCTGTACTCGTGTCTTGCATTATGATACCTCTTCTAATTCTTGTTTGTTTATCACCTAGTTTTAATGCTTAGTAATTAAATAACACTTATATCTTACCCAAATTAATCCTAAAATCTCTGCGAAGATGATAAATTGCTTAGAATAATAATTAAATAATAGTTGTAGTCTATGAAAGACAAGAAGGTCATTAGAGATTAAGAAAAACTAAGTTGTTCTATTTCTAAAAAACAACTTTGATTAATTAAAATTACAGAAATAAATATCATTTAATGAAGAAGCTTCAAGAAATCTTTAATATACCTATCAAGTATGTCTTTTGCTACGGATTCACGAAGAACTAAATTATATTTGATTCAATAATGGATAGCCTAACTTAAACGACGATGTCACAATTAACAGAAGTCACCCTGATTGGATTCAATTAATAGTTACGATTAATTTATAACTAGGTAAATTGTGTATCTTAGTAGGTTCTACAACTTTCTAAGAATATCTCTAAGAAAGTCATTAGTTGTTCACTCTACTTTCACAGAGTGAAAAAATAACTTAATATATTTCAAAAGATCCGAACTCGGTCAGGACTAAGTTTTTTCTCAACTTTGTTTTTATATTTTCAGTATCGAATTCAATTAAGATTTTATTTATAGCAGAGTTAAGGGTAATACAATAGAAAATACTTTGAATTAATGATACTAACCTTCCACTGGAAGTACGATAATGAAATCAAATTCTTTATTATTAGGTTATGTAAATTTTCATTTGATCATGGTCTAATCAAATTACTGGCCATATTTTCCGTACATCTTGTTTACAGCCAGAAGCACAGACTAACGAGCAAACAAACAGAATCCACTCGAGACTATCGATTATACTGTTGTGATATATTAATGGTGCAACTGTCATTAGCAGGCGAAACTGGAGATAAGTTGCCACAACTCGAGCACCATTGAGCAGAGCCACCAGACACCAGGAACAGTCATAAACAATACACTCAAGCATGATTTAGGTATCAAAGCCATGACCTTAGACTGCGGTAGCTAAGTTTCAGATATACGATAGCCGATGAATTCAAAATTATATAGCAATTTTGAATTCATCGTCTAGTTACCTATCTCTTAATTCAATTGTAAGTACTCTTTATGTTCAAAACGTGATATTTGTAAAAGGACCGTTTATTTGAGTACCTACATGTTATTTCTCAGGGTCTTTGTCGTGTCTAAAAAGCTGGCAAAACACATTCATTACTCGTTAAGTCCTTTTATTGGCAAGTACGTGCCCCTCTTTAGTGTATGGAATCCCAAAATGTTGGTGTTACCAGCTGTCTGTTACCAACCTTCAATAATATTGTTAGTAATGAATTTATCAGCCCGTATAGTCCCATTAACGAAGCTATTGTTTCCGAGGAGCCTGTGAATGAATTTGTTATTTGTAACTAATGGTGTGCTTCCCACGGGCCCCATCGGTGTTGTTTCAACGCGTCGTTTGCTAAATTCTCTTCACCCCGTTGACGGCGCTGTCAATCGATCTTTCCGACGACTTAACGAGAATGCGTAAATGATGTTTATTTATACGAAACAAAATGTACACAATATGTTGTATGTAAAAATAGCAGTATGTTTGTATTGAACACTTTAAGGTGACCGACTGGTAGTTTTTCGACCGTTATTTCTAATGATAGCATGACTTTTCGGAATGTTTATTTTTATTTATTTCAAATAATTGAACAGCAAAAAACTTACCACAAATCAAACCAAACTCACTAGTAAACAGAAATTAACTTTTAACACGATCATAATAGTATAGACATTCTATTGTATGATGTTCTATTTCAGAATTTTACGTAACAAAAACAAAATGTTAAATTTTTCGATTTAGATACACATTACAACAACATCATAGACACGATATCACACTCTAAAATAATAAAGATAACTGTCAGGTACAATAAAAAACTCACGCAACCGAAATCAAGCTAAGTACACATATTTTTCTATTGTATAATTGAGATAACAGAGTTATTACCCAAGGCCAGTGTTATTTGATAATTGTTTCAGAGTACCCGTACTTTGTTCTCGACCATATGGGAGGTCTGCTCTCCGATAATAACATTAACGAGTTATTATGGAAAGCCCTTTTCATTAAGTACTTAAAAAAACAGCTATATACAGATTGGTACTGATATAAAATATGTCACTGGAGAATTATGAAGGATCATGACAACTTTTTTGCATAACAACAACTAAGCAAAATAAGTAAGTAGCATCTAAGTATCTCGTTGAGTACCATGGTTGTCCAAGCAAAGATTAAAACGATAAATTGTATAATTTAATTAGTAAGATTTACATTTTCAAATTATATAGAAGAAAAATACGTCACAGAAATCCTCAAGTATACCTAGTAAATGTTTATTACACAACACAGTGCAAATTATTATAGTTCATAGTATATTTTTCATAGCTAGGTGCACTCTGCAGCTCCTGTTATCATAAAACTTGTGTTAGTACGAAATATGACTCAGATATCAAACAGAGCTAAATACTCAGAGTTAATAGCCGTGCACACACAAAAGGCTTTCAAACCATTTTTTACCCGACAGACAAAAGAACTTAATGTTTTTCGAGAGTATCTCTGTATGTTTTAGGTCTGAATGTGAGGCTTTGTGAAGTAATGAGTATTAGACCCATAAGAGGGTGTCCACTAAGATCGTAAATTATTATGTAGCTAGAAGCCTTTTCCATGATTCTATGGCAAGAAAATACAATAATAAAAATGAGAGGGAGTAATATACAGTTTATGACCATACCACAGAGTGATTACAGTTGCAATTTTACTTACAGCCTTTTTCTCAACTTAGTAGGTAGGTACCTATCTATGTTAACTTTAGAAGGTACCGCGAGTAACTACAATAACATCTTTACAGCGTCATAATATCAGAAACCATAATCTTACATTGTTACACGTTCAAGTGCGTATTCAAATATTTGTATAACCTAATGTAAAATAGTCTTAAAAAAATGTCGTATTCTCAAAATGTGGATGTCTGAAACCGTAAAATATAATGTTTTATGAACATGGTGTAAACTCGTTAGCATATTTTTCATTTCAACTCAGGTCTCATTTCAACACAAAGTACGTACTTAGTCTGTGGTAAGCCGCAAATATAGCTCTTTACACTATTTACGCTGCGTACCTGTACATTGTTTATAGGTACCTACTCATAAACGAAATCCTTTTGTTCTAAAGAAGTACTAATGTTTCTACGAAATTAAATATCCTGTTTCGCACCCACCTATTTATTCAACTATAAAGGTATTGCCAAAGACTACGTTACTGCCTATTATTTGCTTTTGAAAATTACCGTCTATTTTGGGCCAGATCTCAGTATCTACCGTAAAGAATAAAATTATTTTAAATTAAGTAATTTATTGTTAAAGCGAAAATTGACAAGCTACAAAATGGAGCCTTTTAGAATTAATTAGCATCAAAGTAAGACCGCAGTTCCTTTATGCAACTTGCAAACACGCAAGTATGACGTCATACTTCCATAGGCACTATGTATAATTCAATGTCAGATATATCAGCAAAAACCTGTGTGAAATATTGCCCCTGTTCTGCAAGCTTGCGTGCTACCCAATGTACTCGCCTAAGTACATAAAAATGAAAGCAGAAATAATATCTAGCGAAATATTTTCCGCGATAGTACACAACGCTCCCGGGTTGTCCCAACTTTTAAAAAGCCTTTTTATGTTCTACAGCCACTAGTGACGGAACATTAAGCTTTATTAAAAGCTCTGATGGCAGCACACAATGTAGGTATGTAGGTAGGAACTAGGCATAAAATCTACCTTCATGAATAGCAATGTTTTGCAGTCAATATTTCAAAACTTAAAACATTATTACCGTTTTATTTTCTGGAAACAATGAATACACAAATCAAAATTATAATCTGACTCAAAATATTTCCATTTCAATTTAGGTATTTTTTTGAGATGTGTTAAAAATATAAATAGCCTGGAATTTATGCCTTGTTATATAGTTCTGAAGATGCTTAGCAATAGTTTAAAATAAAAAAAGTTGAATAGAAATACGTAACGAGTTCCTTCACAAACGATCATAGATGTGTATCAATATCAATCCTACTAAAGTGGACAACAGCTAGAGGTCACATCTAACAACTGACAGCAAATTGAGCATCCGAATTAAATTACATAATACCTAAGCGTGTCGCGTACCGCGGCTTCACCTGCCCTTGGCCCCTGACCCGTCGCATCGCATATCAACCCGTACTCGAGATAGAAAACGTTTTTGGTCGGTGATGTTGAAGAGCCTTAAAAAAAGACTAAATCATTGCAATGTTACAAATAGAAAAACAACAAACTCTTCATATTTCACTTCTTTAGATATTCATGGAGACAGATGATTAAGAGATTTTCTTAATGTGATGTAAAGCAGAATGCTCTTGTCTATCTCAATGTGTACTGTGACGACTAATCTGCTTACAAACGTAGTAAATCTCAGATTAATGTACCTAATGGATGACAATAGCATTTCATGATACGATGCTCTGTTAATAAATTAGTACATACTAAATGAGACGCAACTTAATTCTAATTCATATATTTGTTAATGAGTTTACCAAAACAGAAAACACATAAAGAAAAACACATAAAAAGGTTGGCTTATTTTATTTGGTGAGTTAGAATTTGATTTAGATTTTGGCGAAGAGTGTAAATACTATTATTAAAAGTAAATTAAATATTTAAATAACATATTCGATTTAATTAACAAACAAAGCTTTTCAATCTGAATATAACAATATGTATCCAATTTTCCCCAACGAAAATTCTTTATGTTTCACTTCAAAATGGATTTTTTCCGGCAATTGCTTCCATTTCCGCCATTGTACTAATAGATAAAAAGCAGATCAATAAGTGGATGGCTGGAAATGTTCCAAAAAACGACTATGTTCTGGATCGAGAAACAAATTAATGGTCTTTGACGGTCATTATTGTAGATTTTTTATCGTAAAAAATTAACCTTACATTTGGCATAGAAACGGTTATTTCATTAGAATAAATTATACTGCTTCGAGTTACCACAATTTGTTTTGCAAATACATATCGAATTATAATGAAGATTAGTACACCACGCACTAAGTAAAACAAACCTATCTAGTTATGGCACAAGTCATTAAATTTTCAATGAGTTTCTAGTTGTCTATTCCCAAACCGCCATCCGAAATGCGGCGCGAGTCGCGACAGGATATTAATATTTCATTGCAGTTGCACTGCATATGGGTAAGGGGCATGTGAGATTAATGTGTTTCTGTTCAAATACATATGATAAAGTGGCTAGTTTTATATGGAGAAATAGCTCCGAAGAAAAATGATCACTCTTTCTGGCTACAGAACAACGTTTTCAGGCTCCCACATGGATTGTTTAAGAATGAGCGTCTATGTAAAGGGGGTCGTATGGTATATGGTATGCTATGGTCGTAACATAAACCACTGCACGATACATAAAATGCATGTTAAGTGCCAATACCGAATTTATGAAAGTTCAATCTGATTCCTAACAAGTAGTATTAGGAATCAGAATTAATAAGAGATGAAAGCACTATTTCAAATTACGAGGCCAAGCTTTATGGGCAACCAATAGGATTTTCGACAAATTACAGTTACATACTAAGTATTCAATTAATAAGAGAGTTAGCGATAAATTAATAAGATCTACTTAAAAGCACAAAATAAATTCTGGCAACCAAGAAATATGCAAAATTACTCTTAATTCGCTGTTAATTGAAATTAATTTAGTTTCTGAATATTTTAATTAAGTTTCAGTAACAAAGTTACAGGTATCTCATATTACGAGGACCTCTCAAGTCTACAATATTCTTTGACATTTAATGTATAAAGGGCTATTGTATAAAGTGCTTTAGGAATATACTAACTCAGAGTATGCAATGGACCTTAAAAACTCTTGCGTTAAGCTGCACAGAATAAAATCTAGCTTTGAAATATTAAATAACTAGTAGCTAAATATAAAATGGGTAATTACCGTGAACAATAATACCAAAATAGCAAAATGGCGCGGGTGCCCACATTATCCAAAATCACAACGATGTATGAAAAGCCTACCCATTTGGCAAAATCTGTGTTAGTAATATGGAACTAATCCCGGTGTGGAGTAGTGGGCTACCCCACGTCATGTCGCCTCAGCTGTCGAACGTGACAGTTTTGGACGATTGTAATAGGTGTTAACGACCCGGGTATGCCGGACCTATGTAAATGTTGCATCACACACGGTACGAAAAGGGTTAACTTTGTGCGAAATGTGCTAAGCAATGTGTGCAGGAAAGTGTTGCCATTTGTCAGGGAATTATCTGATTGTTCGACAATTTTGTCCCATTCAAAGATTTATAAATTCACTTTATAATTTATGTTAACTACTTATATCTTTCACATTTTTAAATGTCAATGCTCACGAAGCCATGCTGTACTGCTTAAACTATGAAAAACTTATTACACAAAAAAAATGGTGCAACAAAGTCTTGCTGTAATACAATAAATATTGTGATTTTCTTTAAAATATATATATATAACCAATTTTTGTGGTTATCCAATGTATTTATATTGTGACCTCAATTTTTAGGGCTTTTTCCTTCGAAATTCAATAAACTCGGCCCCATGTGGTAGCCGTAGAAGAAGGCGCTGAAAAGAAGGCATACCAAAAACTCTTACGCTATTGTGCCTACCTAAGATCAATTTATATAAAGTAAAGTTGAAAAGTCTTGTTGTTGTCAAAAACAAGAGAAACAATGGAGGTCAACCAACTAATTACCTAAATGAAAATATTATCTCCTAATGAAATTGTCCCAAAGCTTTACAGGTAGGTGCTTACCTCCCGATCTCAACAATTTAGTTTATTTTGTTTTGGTTTAATTAATTAAGACCCTTGTTATCCACATTATTGCGTGCGCAATATATTTCTAGACCTCCACTCTAGACTTTTAATGATATTAACTTTAACTTATCTTCTAATTCATTTGACGTCCAATTCGCAACTTTTTACTTTGTTATTATTTTCCAGCTGTTTCTTCAAGTGCCTTTTATATTAAAATCAAATTATTTTATTACAAGTGGCAAGAATAAATAATAAATCGAATAATCTACCCAAGGTTACATAAAATTTATGAAAGTTCAAGTGGCTGGATAATTACTGCGACATTAAGTTGGGCGTGGTCATGTCAACAACTCGAAGATCAATGAACAAACCAATGAAGCTGATACAAGATTTTTTTGTTGTAATCCATCTTATTTAATTATTAACAAAATCATCTAAGTCATACTTGGAGAGAATCGCTATAAAGCGCGTTAAAAAGGGTAAAATTGAATATTTAGTCATGAACATTTATTCTGTAAACTTTAAGTGACTATAAAAACAACTCAACGAAAAAGGACGATAAAGCACAATATGCGACAAAACCCATAATTACGTAAACAAGAACAAAAATGTTTGCGTCAATGTACCAGAACACTTTGTTTCCGGTGAAGGCATTTAAATACTGGTGTATCCGCGGAGGGAAGTCGTTTTTATCCCGAGTGCGCCAGCCAAGGCTATTTCCTTTGGAATTTCAAAGTACCAACAGTTTTCAATCTGCTTAACTGAGCTTTAAAGTATTTCGCTTAACCACTTAGCCTTTACGTCATACTTTCCTTCACGATTTAATACTTCTTAAGTTGGCAGCTTGCACCTTTACCTATACACATTTTGTGCAGTGCACCACTAAGTCATGTCTAGCTAAAATAAAATATTTTGACGGACCTCACGCACCGCAATGAGTTAGATTCCGGTGCGTGAAATCCCTTATTGGAACAAAGTAAAACTACTTTGTTTCCCAATGATATATAAAAAGTTCTGTAATTCCATAGATAGCCGTCATTGTAGTAAGCCCACAGTTGGTATATCTATAGTACATGCGCAGTGTATCTGGGGAAGTATCGCAGCACATTTCATCCTAACTCGGGTTATCCGCAGAGATATTATGGTCGCCTGGGGCTAAACAAAATTTACATAATTTTGTTGTAATCGTTAGCATTGCTGATCCTTCTGAAGAAAGCGTTTTAGATAACTAGATTACAGTTGCGAACGTGCTGGGACCGAAAAGTTGTTACGAGTTTACTCTCAGAGTTTATTGTAGGTATAAACACAGCCGCAATGCGAACAACTATTTATTTTTAGTGATAACAAACAAATAAATCTTATATTTTCATTTAAATGTTTACACAATATTAGCTATAATTTGGTCAATAAATATGTGTACACATTTTCTTGTGATTAATTAAGAGCTGAAAAAATGAAACGAAACACATACCTACGATATCCAGTATTTTTATTTTTAAACGAGAACATTAAGAAAAAACAATATCATACGTGTGCGTTTAATATGAAATGTGAGGATCATAATATGTATCTATCCATACCATGATCTAGAGGTTAAATCAGAACAAGTTTTCGTCAACTATAATTTCTTTAATATTTACAAATGTCCCACCCACAGGATTTACCCATCTTATTTAAAAACAAGTTAGCTGATTGATTGGAAATCTATTATAAATTAATATTTGAATCTATTTTAAGTTTAAGAATCTATTTTAGAAGCAATGACACAAATCAAAAAGACCTGTAAAATCCCTTGTAGTAAGATTACTCGAAAATTCAATGTAGATATTTTTTTACTTCATGTTCAAAGATGTGGGTAGATTAACAAGTAGGTACAAGTTCTAAAGACTGTATTTAATTTAATATTCTTCAGAAAGTTTTCTAGACTACAGGTACCTACTCCAAAAATTACTTTTAATTAAACCAATAAGTATCGTAAAATACTTTTTTACTGGCGTCTGATAGACTTTTTATTTCTTTTTAAAATGTTAAATGAAAGGTATAATCTGGGCCTTTATATTTTGATACCTGACAGGCTCGACATGTTTCAAATTACTTAAGGATTTAGAGACCAATAACTCTTCAAGATGGTGGTTATTAAAGAATATCAATGTTTAAGTTTTAGAGTAAACGCACACTGAAACCCACTAATCGATCGACAGTTGTTCAGGCTCATACAATAGATATGAATGGTAGTAGCGCACGTTACAACGATTAGATATTTGGCCGGTATTGGACCGACTAAAAACTGCTATTGAATTCACGATTCTCTTAAAAAAATATCTTGACAACCTCGGGCAACCTCGGCGCGGGAGCACTTAGTGTTAGAAATATTAAACTAGGCGTAGATAAGCTCACAGAACACAAGAAAGTAGAAATACACAGAAGTATACATATTGAATAGCTAACATTTTTTACTTAATTATCGGTCTAGTAGAACTTTCAAGCACTGTGTTAAACGACAACTATCACTCTCTTTTAGATTATATTTATATCTGTGTACCTATATATTGCCTTTGCATATAGGTACACACAGCTCTGGTTATTCTAAGAAGAGTCTACGCTTCTGGATTTTGATTTTCCAGAATACTTGACACGCATGAACGAACCGCCAAATCAAATATGTATCAAAAGTATATTTACAGTAGTTAAAAGATATCATCAAATACTCCTATAACATATTTCTACAAATTTATTCATTAAAACAAACAGTGCTCGCCAATATTGACTTATTGAACCATTTTGCGTTAATTTAATTTTGTGCTTTTAAAATGTGATTATGATGATTTTAAGTGTGATTGAAAAACAAAATTTTAGAACTGTTCACTAGATTTGCTCAAAACAATAATTTGATTTACTTACATCGTTCATTACTATTATCATATAAGCTTATTAATTGTAAACACAATAGATTACATAAGCTTTTAAGCAAATTAATATATTATCAAATCGAAGACAAATAAATGAGACTCTATATAATAATAATAATAAATCTTTATTTCGGACACAAAAAAAAATCCATAGCGTGTTAGTATTACAAAAAATAAATAAATATAAAAACTTATTAACTAGTGTTAGTATTTATCAGCCTCTGGACAAACTGGCGTACAATTGGAGAGCCGAAGCTCTCGGACACCGTTTTCAGGATGTTGTTTTGACTGTCCCTCACTCTCCTCAGCAGTGACGCAGTTTTTTTACGTATTATAGCGCAGAAACCGTCAGTGTGGGCATGCGCAAACATTTCCGACGCGCTACAGTAACGAGGTAGCCTCAACAACATCCTGAAAGCGTTGTTATATTGGACGCGCAGGGCATTCAGCGATCGTTTAGTATAGTTGACCCATAGATTGCCCGTATACAGACTTTGGCAATAAGCCTTAAAAAGTGTTATCTTTACTTGGTCTGTACACCGCGCAAATCTACGAGTCAACATATTACTACGGACCGCTAGAGCCCTGCGCTCCCTCTCAATGTCAACATCGTCCCTGAGATCAGCGGCAAGAAAATGCCCTAGGTATTTGAAGGTTGACACTCTTCGAATTGTTGACCCATTCAAGAACAGCTGGGGTCCTTCTCCGCGGCATTTGCCACTGACCTCAAAGACCATGTATTCACATTTCTTCACATTATACTTTAATCCATGTGCGGCAGCATAGGCCTCACAAAGTCTCAATAGCTCTCCGATTGCTCCTGCTGACGGACCCAGCAGCACCATGTCATCTGCATAGCTGATGTTGTTAATTTTAACCCCATCAACACTGCATCCGACACGCATGCTGCTGAGCGCGACTATCAGGTCATCCACGTAAAGGTTGAAGAGCCTGGGAGACGTCAGGCCACCCTGCCTCACCCCGCACTCCAACCTATACGGCTCAGAGAATGCATCATCCCATTTCACAAGATTGACTTGGTTACCATACCAAAACTGGAAAAGCCTACATATTTCCGCAGGTATACCCCTGTCTCCCATCTTTCTCCAGAGCACATCATATGAAACAAGATCGAATGCCTTGGAGAGATCAAGGAAACAGGCGTACACCGGCGTACTGCGATCTTTATAGTACTGAACGGTATGCTTGAGGCTTAGAATAGCACTTTCAGTAGATAGTCCGGGGCGAAAGCCAAATTGTGCATCATGCAGATGTATATATTTACTTAAGCAAGAATCAAGCACACCGTCCAATACCTTTGCTATTATAGTCGCAAGAGAAATGGGACGATAGTTACTTCTATCCGCGATGTCCCCTGTCCTGTTCTTCACAATGGGGACCACGATCGTCTTCATCAGATTAGCAGGAAGGTACGCATGACTAATACACATCGTGAAAAACATAGACAAGACTCGCGGCAGGTGGACACCTGCGTGCCTCAGGTGCTCAATGCTGAGCCCATCGTGTCCTGGAGATTTGCCTCGTTTCATGTTGTTGATAATTGCACCTATTTGCTTGACTGAGAAACGTATCAGAGGTTTCACTCCAGGACAGATGGGCCCACCATCATTCACCAAAGTTGAGGGACCGAGAGGCGATTGGACTTTGAAATGCTCCTTGAAAGCATTCGCAATTCCATTCTTATCACTAATGCCCTCCACACACGCAGACAGGCCAGGCTTCGCATCCAACTTACTTGTGGACTTCCAAAATTTCCCAAAATCTTTACCCGCTCGCTGTTCTGCAAGCCTGTCCATAATAATTTGCTCAGCGTTGTTTTGACAATATT
>NWSH02000560.1:6347885-6397874 GCA_002382865.2 Heliothis virescens
AAATATAAAAACTTATTAACTAGTGTTAGTATTTATCAGCCTCTGGACAAACTGCCGTACAATTGGAGAGCCGAAGCTCTCGGACACCGTTTTCAGGATGTTGTTTTGACTGTCCCTCACTCTCCTCAGCAGTGACGCAGTTTTTTTACGTATTATAGCGCAGAAACCGTCAGTGTGGGCATGCGCAAACATTTCCGACGCGCTACAGTAACGAGGTAGCCTCAACAACATCCTGAAAGCGTTGTTATATTGGACGCGCAGGGCATTCAGCGATCGTTTAGTATAGTTGACCCATAGATTGCCCGTATACAGACTTTGGCAATAAGCCTTAAAAAGTGTTATCTTTACTTGGTCTGTACACCGCGCAAATCTACGAGTCAACATATTACTACGGACCGCTAGAGCCCTGCGCTCCCTCTCAATGTCAACATCGTCCCTGAGATCAGCGGCAAGAAAATGCCCTAGGTATTTGAAGGTTGACACTCTTCGAATTGTTGACCCATTCAAAAACAGCTGGGGTCCTTCTCCGCGGCATTTGCCACTGACCTCAAAGACCATGTATTCACATTTCTTCACATTATACTTTAATCCATGTGCGGCAGCATAGGCCTCACAAAGTCTCAATAGCTCTCCGATTGCTCCTGCTGACGGACCCAGCAGCACCATGTCATCTGCATAGCTGATGTTGTTAATTTTAACCCCATCAACACTGCATCCGACACGCATGCTGCTGAGCGCGACTATCAGGTCATCCACGTAAAGGTTGAAGAGCCTGGGAGACGTCAGGCCACCCTGCCTCACCCCGCACTCCAACCTATACGGCTCAGAGAATGCATCATCCCATTTCACAAGATTGACTTGGTTACCATACCAAAACTGGAAAAGCCTACATATTTCCGCAGGTATACCCCTGTCTCCCATCTTTCTCCAGAGCACATCATATGAAACAAGATCGAATGCCTTGGAGAGATCAAGGAAACAGGCGTACACCGGCGTACTGCGATCTTTATAGTACTGAACGGTATGCTTGAGGCTTAGAATAGCACTTTCAGTAGATAGTCCGGGGCGAAAGCCAAATTGTGCATCATGCAGATGTATATATTTACTTAAGCAAGAATCAAGCACACCGTCCAATACCTTTGCTATTATAGTCGCAAGAGAAATGGGACGATAGTTACTTCTATCCGCGATGTCCCCTGTCCTGTTCTTCACAATGGGGACCACGATCGTCTTCATCAGATTAGCAGGAAGGTACGCATGACTAATACACATCGTGAAAAACATAGACAAGACTCGCGGCAGGTGGACACCTGCGTGCCTCAGGTGCTCAATGCTGAGCCCATCGTGTCCTGGAGATTTGCCTCGTTTCATGTTGTTGATAATTGCACCTATTTGCTTGACTGAGAAACGTATCAGAGGTTTCACTCCAGGACAGATGGGCCCACCATCATTCACCAAAGTTGAGGGACCGAGAGGCGATTGGACTTTGAAATGCTCCTTGAAAGCATTCGCAATTCCATTCTTATCACTAATGCCCTCCACACACGCAGACAGGCCAGGCTTCGCATCCAACTTACTTGTGGACTTCCAAAATTTCCCAAAATCTTTACCCGCTCGCTGTTCTGCAAGCCTGTCCATAATAATTTGCTCAGCGTTGTTTTGACAATATTTCAGTCGATTTTTAAAAACTTTACGCTTAACATGCATTTCATCATAGACAGGACCCGAAGAAGGATGATTATTTAATTTCCAAGTCTGAAATGATATGATATCTATGATAATCACTTAAAACAAACTCACCTTTAGATATGTACGAATATGAATCTAAACGTCTCTACTCTTACATGATCCGATAAATATATAAAATGTATTTTACCGAAATATTATGTCAATCTTCCTGATACCTCTCGACATTGACAAAATTAAAAAGTGAAGACCATTTATAAAAAAATCGTTCGAGATTTATGACGTCCCATTTTCTACTTAATCTTAAGACTCCAGAAATTTTCTCACAGGATTTTTATACGGAAATTGCCAATTAGTTTAAGATAACAAACTGTTATTGAATCTTTTCAGTCTGAAATTCCTGTCATTCTATGTAGTTATATAAAACCTATTTTTGCAACAGTCACCTTGTGAAAATTCAATCGTATATAATATCAATCAATCTGTCATTGAAACAAGTAGATAATGAAATCGGGTTTCAAAATCCATTAATATATTTTTATGAATATTTTTTTGGCTTTTATTCAGTTTTTCTCCAACAATTTACATAAATTACAAAGTTTTTGTACAAAATGATTCTGTTTCAAACTATGTAGACTAACTAAATTAGTGAACATTGATATTAGAAACTTCATTAAATAATAAATTAAATTGCATGTCAATTAATCATTGTGGTAGTAGTTAAAAAAAATGTTTTGCTGACTCCATAATTTCACAAATTAATTTGAAACTCTATTTGATGATCGAATAATGTAAAATGTCAGGCTAACTTATCTCACTTCTAGATATTAGGTTGATACGTTTTTTTTGTAACACGTGTTGTGACGAATAATAAGACATACATTTTGAATTCTTACAATTTATGACCGAGACTAAACATTTTTCGTTACTATCATGCATCAACTCTACTCTAAGCTCGCCTCCAAAATTTAAAAACCACCTCTATAATCTCATAAATTACTCGTTTTATAAACAAATTGGTACTAACCCATTCATCACTTTTTCCAATTACGTAAAGGGACTGGGTGTTGCAATTTCGAGCTATTGAAACGTCCTCTAGCATAAATGTATAGGTACAACATGAGGCTAGTGGTTGAAAGGGAAATACAACGTCATGCTTGTTGCTGGCAAGCTAATAAATGTTAATGGGCCGTAAAGTAAAGCTATTACCCAACAAAACAGTGACGGTACTAGGTGGCACAGATTAGCGTTTTGTTCACACAGTTACACTTCAACACTCTGAAAAATAATACCAATTGACTAAATTATTTCCAAAAAGCATTTTATTGTTATATGGAGACCTATTTTTTTACGAGCGTTGTACCTACTACGAATAGCTACGCGCTACGATTGTTACGTAGCAGTAGGTACCTTTTACTTATTTCTATGCGCTACGAAACGTCTCTTACGTAGCTGGAACCACCTTTGTTACCCCTTTTCTTTCATAAGCTTTGTTCAACATTCCATTCCGACATTAAAGTCTTGATATTCAAACAAAATACACTGAAAGTCTTAACATTTGCGGTGCTGGAAATTTCAACGTTTTTCCTAGAATCAAATAGGTTTAAACGCATAACCGTAGTAGAAAGGGCATCATTTATTTTTCTATAATTTATTCCATTAATAGTCGTTTTGCGTAACTCCGTGCTATATTGCCGAAAAGTAATTAACTTCACCGTTATTAATCTTCACAGTTTGTTGGGAATGCGTCACTTCAACTTTCTGACTCGGCCAACTTTAGGGAGATGATTTACATACAACAATAATTATATGCGTGTTTTCCGTGCTATTGGCACGCCTGTTCATTTTTTTATAAAAAGTGTGGTAAATGAAAGTAGTAAGCTATCATATTATGACCACCTTTGAGGCAATTTAGAAATGTAGTTTTTATAATGCATTGTTTGCTATTCTGTGGCAAATGTAACTAATAGTGGTGTGGTGAATTGGCAGACGGAACCGCAGACTAAACTGTTCTAGTGAGTTGTTCACATGCAGAGCACATTCACCTCGTCATAATTAAATAAAAAATGTTAAATGGTCTATAATAAGTAAGGACAAATCACATTTTACAGTTTTCCAAAAGCTTTTACATATACTATAACATCTTAATAAGTCAAAAGAATTTTCGCTTACAATATTATCAAAACATTTCAGATTTGCTAGGCTGCCGTCTCGCCATAGCTCAACGTGGCACGTTTCACCTCGACGTGTGAGTGACGGCGATCCGACATTTTACATTCTTGCTCCTCTACTTGATATTCTGAAGACGGCCCGTGATATACAACCTGCTAATTATTTTAGAAGACTCCAAGTCTGGTTTGAGTACCTAGACTTGCGTGAAAGTTATGGTTTTGACGTGAATTAGATACCCATATTACGTGCTTCGCGGTGCAAAAGCTGATTTCAGTTTATCTATGTACCTACTTGGAGTACAGCGTGTGTATGTGTACACCCAATATATGAATACGCTTATACGTAAGTATTAGAATTTGTGCAGGTAATTACAGTTATATTTAGCACGCTATTATCTATACTAATATTTTAGAGGAAAACTTTGTTTGTTTGTTTGTTTGGTTGTAATGAATAGGCTCTAAAGCTACTGGACCGATTTTAAAAATTCTTTCACCATTCGAATGCTACATTATCCACGAGTGACATAGGCTATATTTTATCCGGGTACGGGCAGTAATTCCCACGGGACGCGAGTGAAACCGCGGGAAAACGGCTAGTACATTAATATAATCATAAAAGTTAATTTTAAGGAGACATTCACAGAAAAGGTTCGCTTGGTCATAAGGTAAACGCTGGTAATTTCGACAGTGTCCCAATAGTCGTCAGTTTTTGAAAAAATGGCAATTAATTAATTATAGCCATGTCTTACTGAAAGTTTTTAATTGCAATGTATTTTTGGTTATATATGCTATAGTAACAATGATAAACTTCAGTCGAAATTGTAATAGCGTCTGATTAATGAGCAATCAAAGTTGAGCACTGAGGAATTTTGTATATTTTTGTTAATTCAGGTACTGAATCGGACACCCGACTCACTACATTAGATGTCTTGTGTTGTCGGTGTAGTAGGCTTTTTTCTTAGTTTGATTATTTATTGAAGTAGTTTAATCATCGATCTATCGAATTAACGTATAAAATTGAGTTATTTTCTTCATTATGATTATTTTATCCCGTGTGACATGTACTGGTACTTGTAGAACCCTGCTTGACCCAGTACTCGTCATTTTTTGTATATTTTTGACGATAACTGGGACACGCTAATAAAAGTGAATGTAAAGTCGACATTGGTTGTTATTAATGGAATTTAAAATGTATTTGTTATTTAAATTACTTAACTTTTTTAAGAATAATTTAAAAAAAGGTAATATAAATGCAGTACTGATAACATAAATCTTTGTATGTTAGTGGGTAGCCTATAGAAAACTAAACAAGCCAATGTTCGCTACTGCGGTTACAATATGGCGGAAAAAATGGCCTGTCAAGAAAAATGCTACAAAAGTGGGTAACGGGACATGAGCTATTTAAGGGCGATGATACCTCGGCAGAATTGAACCACACATCATGCGCTTCCTGTGGGTCCAGCATCACCTACCCACTCCCCACTTACAACATTCACGCTCCAAACTGAGTTTTCTCTATTTTTAACTACTCTCGTTTTCTTTAATTTATTAACCTAGAAGCAATACTTTCAAATAATTTCCTCATGTAGCTTCCTAGCTCTACTTGCATTGTTTGATTTTCTCGGAGTTAACTTATAGTGTAAGCCAAAAATTGTACGCCTACGCTTCTGTGTTGAAAATATTGTCTACGGAGTTTCTTGATGATTATTTTCGATAAAACCGAGTGAGGCATGGTTATTTGGAATATAGTACCGACGGGTATTCCCCATCATTCTCATAATGCATGTCTCTACAAGACCACGGGGAACCCGTGACTAAGTAAAAGCCCTGTGGATCGATCAATTATGAGGTGAAGCAACGTCGATGGATGGGTAACCATCTAGTCATGACTAGTTCCTCCGTGTTAAATTGGTGGGTATGGGCTTTCATTTGAATATCTCTAGCAGTACGGGGAGTTAGAAGCCAGAAAGTCTGACAACCAGCCTTACCAAAGGGTATCAAGTGGTAAGGGGGTTTTCCGGGATAACTGGATTGAGGACATTAGGATCTAAAACACTGATACCCAGGCACATCCGATGAGACTGGAAACCGACCGCAAGATACATAATTGTGAAAAGACTAGGCAGATAATATCTCTACGAGACCTTAATGACAAGACTCCTTTGTTCTGAAATTTTGGGAGGCAAAAGTAAAGCCGAAGACCCTGAGGAGACCACTTCAATGATAATAATGACATAGTTACTATTTAGCTGGCGATGATACGCTTCATCGTACGTCTAGGGATCATCTGACTATCCAAAGACTATCCCTGATTTATGTTAGACTATTTCTANATTAGGATCTAAAACACTGATACCCAGCCACATCCGATGAGACTGGAAACCGACCGCAAGATACATAATTGTGAAAAGACTAGGCAGATAATATCTCTACGAGACCTTAATGACAAGACTCCTTTGTTCTGAAATTTTGGGAGGCAAAAGTAAAGCCGAAGACCCTGAGGAGACCACTTCAATGATAATAATGACATAGTTACTATTTAGCTGGCGATGATACGCTTCATCGTACGTCTAGGGATCATCTGACTATTGTCTCGCACGGGGTCGCAGCATCATGCTGAGCGAGGGCCGTATCGCGTGGTTGTGACGCATACTACCCCCTCATGTTTGATTTTTAGTTTACTTATCTCCTTTTTATGTTTATTATTATTAATTTAAGATATTTTTATACTTGTATGTATGCGTTTTAAATTTCGCAATTAAATGTTTTTTTTTTTATGTTAGACTATTTCTGTATATGGTGGAAAGTTACCGGGGCTATTATGATAGGATGACAGTGGACCAGAAATGGAGAAACTATGAAGTTGTAGCGGCATGCTGATGATCATGATTTCGAAATATGTATAAATTGCTGGTAAAGTTACTACAGCTCACTTGTCGAGCCACGGTTATGGAGATGAAGGAAGAATACCACGGCCGTCAGCTCCTTGAAAAACCGCGCACCACTAAGTTCGCTACTCTTCAACATTTGCCTCAGAATATTAACATGTAATGATAAAAACAGCATTCGACTGGCGTTCATCCCTGTATCTACTTAAGCACGTTCCCCGGTTTTTGGATCCCTGATTAGTAATGCAATAAATAAATATAGAAATGGAGGAGAAAGCCAGTATACTTATATTTTCCTCTCTCCCGTTGAACTATAGTCGGTGTAATTACAAGAAAGCAACAAAGACAATCATGAGCAGCTGAGGGATAAAAATACCTTGGAGGACTTTGAACTGAGAAAACGAGCTCCCTGTATATCCAGCTTCACTGGAATACCCGCCACTGGCTGGGTGGAAGTGAGGGGCATAAGCATCCGTGGAGCATCCGTGGAGCATCCGTGGAGCACTCGGAACTCGAGGGTTCACTAATCCCCGTTATCGACCATGCAAGATCATTTCTATGAGTGTCTGATCATATTATTTCTAAGGCTAAATAGTTTTGTAATTCGTTTGCCTAGCCTTTTCCAAATTTGTGGGTTCAGCTTAAAGATGTCGAAATAACAGTCAGGGCCCACCCATCTAACGGGCCTTCCAAAAAACGGAGGAACTTGTTACAAAAAGATAGTCACCCATCCACGAACCGACCGCGTCAAGCATTGCTTAATGAGCTTTATGATCGATTGATCCGTGCAGTAGTGGTAAACCGTTTACTTATATTGATATTTTGTTTTATTTAGCAAGTTTGGTCACTTTAGGCCCTATTTTTCAGTTTGAGGAACCACATTAAGATTTATACAAGTTAAGAACTAAAATAACATGAACCTTATTCGTTAAGAAATAGAGTTCAAATTAGCGCTGAGAGTTGACGACTAATGGGACATCTTGACGATAACTAGGACAAAACTGTCGGATACTGGTACAAATGGGTCTTTTTTGATATTTTAATTAATAGAATATTTATTAGTTTACCATTAATTACAAAAATAGATTTACCGAAAAGTGTATTAAATGAGGTTTCTCGTCATAGTTTAATTATCCCGCTAAAACAACTAACAATGGTGTGGCAGACCTGTAAACGTCGCCAAGTTCAAAAACCGTCGAGTATTGGGCCGTTTACCTTAGTAGATAGTCCCATCTTATTAAGTTTCATAACCCTATTATATTAACTTTATTCTCTTTTAGATAAACTAAACGCCATCGTTTATGGTAGGCATGGTAGGCGTTTGTATGTACTGTATGTCTATTTTATTTTATTTTGTGATTTACGTGAAGTTGTTGTTGTCTGTTTTGTATGCGTCTTTTTTGTGTGAATAAATGGTTTTTCTTTCTTTCTTTGCATAAGTTATATTTATTACGTCATAAAACGATTATAAGTTAAGGGACATATTATAGTGCACAAGCATTTGCGCAGACACAGGTGCACTCCCTATTCCCTCACTCTCATAACCCGAGGGGATGGCAATCCGACACGACCGGAAAGAGATCAGGCGCAGGACCGACATTAACGTGCTCTCCGATGCAAGGGTGAATCAATCACCAACTTCCAACTCCGGGCTGCTTTGTGAAAGTTTCTAAAACCCACAAAGCGATTTCGGCCGGACCCGGGAAACGAAGATAAGGAGGAAACGAAAACCTCGTGCATAGCAGTTGACTATGCGACAACTAGACCAACGAGGCAGTTTATATAAATACACGTATATAAACATACAAAGCTATTGAGACCACTAGTAGACTGTTGCACCACGGAATCGGGACCGCATGTAGTAGGTACCTAATAGTTTTTATCTGTCGATAGCGCCCGCATGCGGATTGTGGATTTTTGTTCCCTGCGCATTCTTTTTTTGTGAGAAATGGAATGAGCAGACGTAAGATTCAAATTAACCATGTAGGATGATGATTACTTTGTTAAGGTTTAAAAAAAATATTTTAATTAAATCTCAGCTACTTTCCAAAACTAAATAATAAACTTTATCCTAGCAAATCCTGCATTACTAAATATATTTTAGCAAAGTTATTGCTTACTTAACTATGGTCTGTTCGCTATAGGAATAGAAAGAAGTTTAATAAGGTTCTTTTAGGCGTCCACTTTAAAATAAAATTACAACAAAAATGATTACGCTCCAGATTGATGTGGAAAAAATATAATTAATTTAAATAACAGCCGTCACACTTAATTGTACATATTTAAACTATCTACTTTCTGAAATTACAAGATTTCCATTTAATATCGTTTATTTTGACATTCTGTTGTCGTGTCGACGTTAAAAAAATCTAAAAGAAGCAGGGGTAGAGAGTACTGGGAATGTTTTCACGTCACTGTAAATTTTCTCAGACAGTCTCATACCAAGTCACAAAATGTATAATATCGAAAATTTTCGTTTAGTTAATTTGTGGAATCATAAAGCAAGGTAAATAAAATAATTAATTTTAATAGCAGCTACCACGCATAATTATTCTTATTTAATCTACCAACCTTATGAAATTATAAGGCTTTCATTTAATATTGTTTTTTTGTAATATTTTATCGATGTCTAAAAACTAAAATCTTACTTTATTCCCTTCATAAACTGTGGCAGTACGTAAATTTTTCATTTTGGGAGGTTTTGTCAAATACCTATGCTATTTTCACCGAATGGAAACATTATAATTATTTTATTTTAAATAGGTTTAACCATTTTCCTTTTTTTAGCATCTTGAATAATAGGTATGGGTATGAAGGGTTGTGGTTCATGTATTAATTTATTAATTTTGTATAGAATCGGTTCTTCAAACCATACAGACAGGCTTGCGTTGCTGGGGAGTTTGTTCCACCATTTCTTCTTCTCTACTCTATCTTATTTTACTCTACTATCTCTAGAAAATAATTTTACAGTTTGGTGGTGTATTTACATTAATCATCTGACATACTAAATTATTTAAGTTGGTTTGTTGAAAACAATAATGTCTTGCCATTGTGATAATATTGATGAAGTTGTTTTATTTCGTTTTAATTAATAAACTGATTGTTACTAAACACTGACGTTTCATTTGACTTGAATTTAACTTGAAACAAAAGGTTTCGTACTCCTGCTTCTGCGAGCCTCTTTTTTCTAACGTTATCGTGAACAGGGTATAGTTCTAAATGCTCTGTTTATAAATTCATGCAACGTTTTCGATTCGATTACACTTACATACATAAAAATACAAAATAATGTCATATTATTTGAAACATTTATCACTTGCAAGTCTAAGTAGGCATTCAAATTCGTTATACTTACTTACATCTACATATATCTATACTAATATTATAAAGCTGAAGAGCTTGTTTGTTTGTTTGGTTAAACCCTACTGGTCCGATTTGAAAAATACTTTCAGTTTTAGATAGCCCATTTATCGAGGAAGGTTGTAGATTACTTTTTGTACGGGTGCGCGCAGTAGTTCCCACGGGACGCGGGTGAAACCGCTGGTAGAAGCTAGTTCAGTAATAAAGGGTCCCAGGAGCATCAAAACGTGGATCTTTGAAGTGCCCTTAGTTACAAAACATCTCAATACACAAAGAGGAAGGAAACTGTCTTGTTTATTAAGTGCTTGTTTTTTATTTGTTTTATTTTACATGAATTGGTCTCTCTCATTCATCGCTTCATATATTGTTGCTTGGGGGAGTAAAAGATGCGAACCAATTCACTTTTATGATGTATGAAATATATACTTATATTACAAGCACTTTTGTAACGAGGGTAGAGATTTCTTTATTTATGTATCTTAGCTACATAGCAATAACAAATGTTTCGCAAGCACAATCTTGAAATGCACCTACATAATTATGTGATCACATAGAAATTCCAAGAAAAGAAGGAAGTTCTCAATTCGACCGTATAATTTTTTTATTGCAAAATATGTTTAGAATTTTTTTAAACAACTCTTCGTCATTTTCTGCAAAATCCATCTTCGTAAAATTAATAATGTTACCTGCGTTATATTTCACGGTTCAAACAAATAGTCTGTACAATTCTATAGCTACGAATAGTAGGTATAATACCATAGAAATTATCCTCTTTACCTACTTCAAAACGAGGATATAGCGACAATCAAAACCTCGTAATAATCTTGCAGATTTCATAGGGCTATAAGGATGATACTGCGATCCCACGTATCTGCAATGAAACGAGAACCCATAATATCGATACCCGTTGGAGAAGTGGATATGGCTCGTTTGAATTAAGTTAGTACCAATTTCAGACAGGAGCACCTTTATTATTGAACTTCATATATTTTGACCTAGTTTTTGATGGCTTATACCTAAGTAAATGTTCTTACTATACTCTGCAATGCAAATTCATTTAATTCTAATGGTAGTGGACTGAACCTCTGGGAATATTATAAACCTACCTTAACAATTCACAAATGATCACGGATTTTTATAATATTACTAGCTTCCGCCAGGAAACTCCACGCACCCGGATAAAATGTAGCCTGAAACAATTTTTCAAATCGGACCAGTAGTTCCTGTGATGAGCGCGTTCAACCAAACAAACTCTTCAGCTTTATAACATTAGCATAGATTATTACTGTCACCCACAAGACATACAATAACTACTTAAAATGCATATACTCTACGAAATACCCAATATAAATGTTTTTTCACCAACTTAAATAAATGTACAGAAAAACAGAAAGTGCTTACCTGCCTAGAATTGCACCGCGTGGGAGGGAACGTGTTAATTAAAGGGCCCTTAGAGTGTTTATTTAAAGACTTCTCTATAAATAACATCCTTTTAAAGGATCACCAATAAACAGAAACATTATAAGCTTACGTCTAGTATAATATAAAAAGTTGTAATAATGTAACATTTTTCTCATAAGAGCTTTTGTTTTTATAGGTTTTATAGAAAACTGAATTCATAAAATAAATTATTGTTGATACTTGAAATATCGATAGTATAGACAGAATAACAATCTCGACGTATTTTACACAAACATCGTATTTTAAAAGTTTTATGCGAGATTTAATAACAGAGTGATTGCTTAACTTTTGTTTCATTGTCCACTTCAAGTTTAAAATAATTTGATTGTACTTTGATTTCACAAAAACAACTTTCCCATAAACGAGGAATGTAAAAGTTTCGAAACGAATATTGTCAAAGGTTTCCATTTCAGTTCACGAAATAAACAAAGTTCGGATTAAAAATACTCGTACCTATTAAGAAAAGTTTTGAATTCTACGTGTTTTTGTCTGTAACACTTTTAATTTTCTCTTTCTCAGATTAACTAGAAAAAAGATGCGTATTTGTTCTTAATTAGAGCATTGTTTTAATTTGTTAGTATAAATACAACGTTTAAAACCAATACCTATAATAGAAGCAGTTTTTGAAGTCTAAGTTGTTTGTCACTGCAAAATACATACATACATAAGCTTTACATAAGTACAAAGCTTTAAATACATAAGCACGGCTTTAAAATGAGTGACATTTGAGTATGCGAGCATTATCCAGATGTCGAAAGTGGGCGTTATGATTACAAGGATGTAACAGAATACCTCTGCCCTCATCCCCTGACCTTTTGAGGACACGTGCAGGCTACACATGCTTACACCTTTGATCCCTTAAGAAAGCGACACATTATAAGCATCCAGTACAATCGTAAGATAAAGGGTTTCACGGATAGAAGGAATCTGCTCAAGTGAAACAGTTAGTTCAAACAGTAGGTAACGTTCAGCCTTTGAACAAAGGTCTTCCTTTATAGTTCAATTCGTATTAAATAAATCTATACTTGCTAATATTTTAAAGCTGAAACACAAATTAATAGTTACTGCTGAAGAGTTGATTTGTTTGTTTGTTTGAACTCGTCTCGTCTCGTTAGCAAAAGAATATGTAGAAATAGATTTTTCTCGAAATAAAGAATTTGTTACTACCTTGGAGTCGATAAGCCGACATTTTTTGTTGCCGTTTATACCTTTGAAGTAAACATGTTATCTGTCTTGTGTATGGGTGGACAAAAATAACATAAGTAAATATAGATGCTTATTCCGACGATTTTCCGACTTTCTCTAATGATGGTCTGATATTTTGACGGCAAATGCTTTTCTTGCACTTTATAACAACACAAAAATAGAAGAATTTATTATTAGAAACCACGTATTTTGCGTGGAATGTTCCACCAATCTACGAAGAAGATAGGTGGGTATGTTCTTAGAAATTCAATTTCCAAACGTGCCTTTCTGAGACTTGAAGTTTGCCTTCGAATAAAATCGCACGCAAAAGCAGATTGCTATTCTTTGCACACAATTCCATACTCCGATACAACTATTTGTCAACAGTTCCATTCCAAATGCAGTCACAACAAGTTTATTGGAGTTAGTCATCAAGTTTGTATAAGCTACGAGGTTGGTAAGTTATGAAATCTTTCAGATAAAAACATGTCTGTATTGTCCCACCGAGTTAAATTTTCATTATTTAAAACTAAGTAAGATTTTAATTTTTGGATCCTTTTGAAATGTGCCTTGCCTCACCTTTTTCTGCTAAAAACTTTCAAGTGTTTAGAATATTTTTAAATAATCTGTCTAGTATCAGTCTCTCCATTTTATGCTCATCAGAAATAAAAATAGGTTTACATTGCAACACTAACTTGTACTGCTACGTAATAAATTGATGATAATTTCAACTTTTTCATATTCAATAGTTGATAGTCGACCTCAAAATACCTACTATTCCCCACTTCCCAAGATACGAATATGCCAACGATGTTCCCAAACACTTTTATGCCGTCAATCTTTCCTGGCTCGTTCCGTTTGCATGCTGCAGCATAACTGTATGCATTTTTCAGCAGTGACAGGAATAACATCGAACATGAGTTATGCAACGTTTGTTCAGACGGAATAGCGTTGCCGGATTGATGGAATATCTACTCGTAGGCACACAGGAAAGTATTCATAAATGCAGACATTTATTTTGGTTGAAAAACGCAGGTATGGTACGCTATTCATTTTATTTTTATATAGGTATGTTTATTGTTGCTGCTCTACCTTTCTATAAGTGCAGTCCTAATTACATACTTTACGTAACCTTAGTTTAGATTTTTTAATGAAAAGAAAAACTCAAATATTTGCAGTTGGTACCTAAATATAAAATTTAATTCTATTCTAAGCCTGTTCCATTATTTACAAAGAAACAAAAGGACTTTTACAACAAAAAGATAAGTTGCGAAAGCGTTTTTATAAAATTGAAATGAGGAACGTCGGAGTGATTCGTACAGAAACGGCCGGGGGCAGAATAGCGCAGACAGCAACTACAACGATTAAAATGTTTCAAGTTCCTTTAAATTTATTTTTATTCTGAAGGAGACAGTAATATTTCGGAAAACGGAATTCTTATGCAAACGCGGCTTTTTATAAGTTGCTTTTTCAGCCTCATATTGTGTTCCGTAGAGAATTAAAATTTCAAGACAACGACATTTTTGGTGCAGTCGCCTGTGAATAAAAGGCCTTCAACTGAGTCGTCTGAACTTCGCTTTTGAACTATAAATGAATGCATAAGTGAATCTGCTTACTAAGATTATGCAGTGAACGTACTGAAAACACATTAGGGATTTACGAAACTTTACTAGGTACAGGTTTAGCTCACATGTCATATGCAGTATCTTAGGTAAGTAAGTTGGTAAAGTAAGATAACAATGAAAGCTTCAATGAAATATAACTTGATTTTACAACTAATATTGATTGTAACAGAAACATATTGATCAATTAAAGAAAAATAGATAAGGACAGACGTCGTATCTATTAACTGAACACATCTTCGATATTTAGGTACCTATTAAGGTGCTTTGTTTTAGGTACTTATTTATTAGATACCTGTCTAATTTTGTTGTTGAAATTCAACGCCATTGATCAATCCAACATTGCATATATATTTTTCAAAACTCAGTTATGAATAGACCACACCATTACCTATCTATAAAAAATTAACGTCACTATTACTTACAAATAGCCAAAATATAAAGATTATCCGCGTACGGACGGACGAACGGACAGACCGACATGGCGAAACTTTAAGGGTTCCTAGTTTACTACAGAACCCTAAAAACTGACACACTACTTATATCCTTTTTAAAGTAATGAAGTTCAGATTTTTTTATTATATTTTGCAGCCCAGATAGCAATTCTCATTTTAAGCGTTAAATGAGTATAGGAAACTAGAAAGGAAATACTCGTAGTTGTGGTCATCTTGAAATCTGAGTGCTCCACTTTCTTTGTTCATTCACATCTCCCAAGTTGTTCTTTATAACTTTAGAAGTCACACATAGTGACATCTAGTGGTACGAAAGTGAAATTGCGAATTGAAGTTTGCGCCATCTATCGGTGACGTGGAATACTTTAATAATCGGCTACCAACCACCCCTGCATCTGAAGTGGTCATTTACTACATAATGGCACCACTTGTTGGTTTCTAGCGCTGTATATCAACGATGCAGAGAAATGCTGACGACGACTTATAATTTACCACCTAGTAAGTACGTATTTACTGGTATGATGGTATATGATGGTGTTAAGTTACTTACTAGCATGTAGGTAAGCATCTGACATAGTGATGGTGTTTGTGTTAAGTATAATAGTGAACGAATGGGTGAATTAGGTACTTTTACAACAGTTTCAGTATGAAAACCTCCCTGTAATTGAAAAAAATAGAATCCACACACTTGAATTAGATTGTTTGAAATTAAACTTGTCGATATCTTTAATGTGATGTTACTAATTAAAATTTATAGGATAAGTAAGTATATACAGACAACAGCAGGTCAGCGTATCTGTCAATTTTTACCAATCAAACATTAACTTACCTCCACTGTGATAAGGTTGAAAATCGAGTGCAGAAATTTGACAGATTGTGGTAACTTGATGTGCTATCGTCTGTAGGTATATACCTGTTCATCGTACACAATAAATCTATTTATATTTATATGTAGACACCCTCTATTTCTTGTTGTTACGACGGAGACCTGAAGAGGTTCTCGTTAGGTGCCTCGTCGCGCCGGAGTCAAGTGCTTGATAAAACATCTTTCTTCTGGATAAGACAGGCACATATTGTTTGCTTCCCTTTCTTACGCGCATCAGAAGATGTTGTGCTCATTGTTTACAAAATGTCATATTAAGATAACTAGGATAGGTTGCACCATGCTACTGTTACGATAACCAAACCATAACCAGTCATAAAATCGCTGATTTGACTAAATTGTACATGATACCCACACTTTTTGTTTCAACTAATAAAGAATCTATGAATTGGAACATTATTTTTTTTACAGAAAGGACCCCACAGTAAAAACGGTTTTGTGGGGTCTTAAAACTAAAAAATAGAAAATCAACAGTGACTTGCTTACATCCGCAGTCCGGATACGGGTTAATAATGACTTTCACAGGCATAAATGCAAAAGGACAGGATTTTAACGAATAGAAAATAACAAACTGTGTTCGGGTGGCTTTTTCATACGAACTCATAAAATGTCGTTGACTAGGCCGAAGCTGAAACATGTTCGTTGAGTTTTTACCAACTGACGACTAGTCATTTCGGTTTTTGCCATCGAAATAGTTCCTGCCACGCGTGCCAACGGGAATAGTGGAAAACTTTGCCAGTTAGAGACTGGTTCACAAAACAAATGTTTGTTTTACGACACTTAATAACAACATCGCGTGTTTTTTGGAGATATAAAAAACTAACAACTGCATTGATATGTGTGTGTAATAATGTATGGTTTGATACATTAATTTAAGTATCATAATCAATAAATAATTCAGCTCAATTCACCTTGTAGGAAATACGTTTCCTATTTGATCAACATTAGATTAGAGAACTCTTTTTATTTTTAGTTTTTCAATAGTCCAATAGAACACGAAGGACACTTTTTGTGAACACAACACACCTTTTTCTAATGCATCCAATTAAGTATGTCTAAAGATAAAATACAAACTTAAAGTTAATTACACTCAAATGCTGGTGGCCAATTTAAATTGCGTTTTAATTAAAAAGGAGGTTGGTAAGCTTTTGTGGAAAAACACACATATTAACGTATAATTAGAATAAGTCCCTAATTTTGTTGGTAAGTCCCTACAACTTAATGTTTTAGGCCTATAATTAGCCGTGACGTGTCTAAAATAATTATGTAACTCATACAAATATAATTCGTTCTTTAAATCCCACTTAATAATATAAACCTCACAGATGGTTACATAATGTTAAATAAGATGCATCACCTACACGGGGTAGCGACTTAGTCATTTTAATACCCTGTATTATAATATTATAAAGCCAAGTGAACAGGAAAATTATAACATGAGTCTTTGCCTTAGCTTACCATGTGTTTCATATTACCTACGTCGTGCTTAATCTATACTATACTAATATTATAAAGCTGAGGAGTTGATTCGAACGCGCTAATCTGAGGAACTACTGGTCTGATTTGAAAAAATATTTCAGTTTTAGATAGCCCATTTATCGAGGAAGGCTATAGGTTACTTTTTATCCGGGTGCGCCTAGTAGTTCCCACGGGCCGCGGGTGAAACCGCTGGCAGAAGCTAGTAATTAATAACATGCATATGGAAAATTAGTATAAGAACATGCGTAGGTAATTATTCGAATCGCAAACCGTCATTGAAGACGAATTTTGTAAATAAATTAAAAAGAATGAGGTATTGTTATGATTTGACAAATAATACCGAACTTTATATTGTAACTAACAACACACCTGTATCTTTTGCATATTGAAATCGTTTTTACGCTCTGTTCATAGCGTACATAAAAATGAAAATTATGGTGGTCGTAACTTATTTTATCTTTGCATTTCCAAAAATGGGGGTGTACCTAATCCGCTTGTCAAAAGTGATTGNATTAGATTGTTTGAAATTAAACTTGTCGATATCTTTAATGTGATGTTACTAATTAAAATTTATAGGATAAGTAAGTATATACAGACAACAGCAGGTCAGCGTATCTGTCAATTTTTACCAATCAAACATTAACTTACCTCCACTGTGATAAGGTTGAAAATCGAGTGCAGAAATTTGACAGATTGTGGTAACTTGATGTGCTATCGTCTGTAGGTATATACCTGTTCATCGTACACAATAAATCTATTTATATTTATATGTAGACACCCTCTATTTCTTGTTGTTACGACGGAGACCTGAAGAGGTTCTCGTTAGGTGCCTCGTCGCGCCGGAGTCAAGTGCTTGATAAAACATCTTTCTTCTGGATAAGACAGGCACATATTGTTTGCTTCCCTTTCTTACGCGCATCAGAAGATGTTGTGCTCATTGTTTACAAAATGTCATATTAAGATAACTAGGATAGGTTGCACCATGCTACTGTTACGATAACCAAACCATAACCAGTCATAAAATCGCTGATTTGACTAAATTGTACATGATACCCACACTTTTTGTTTCAACTAATAAAGAATCTATGAATTGGAACATTATTTTTTTTACAGAAAGGACCCCACAGTAAAAACGGTTTTGTGGGGTCTTAAAACTAAAAAATAGAAAATCAACAGTGACTTGCTTACATCCGCAGTCCGGATACGGGTTAATAATGACTTTCACAGGCATAAATGCAAAAGGACAGGATTTTAACGAATAGAAAATAACAAACTGTGTTCGGGTGGCTTTTTCATACGAACTCATAAAATGTCGTTGACTAGGCCGAAGCTGAAACATGTTCGTTGAGTTTTTACCAACTGACGACTAGTCATTTCGGTTTTTGCCATCGAAATAGTTCCTGCCACGCGTGCCAACGGGAATAGTGGAAAACTTTGCCAGTTAGAGACTGGTTCACAAAACAAATGTTTGTTTTACGACACTTAATAACAACATCGCGTGTTTTTTGGAGATATAAAAAACTAACAACTGCATTGATATGTGTGTGTAATAATGTATGGTTTGATACATTAATTTAAGTATCATAATCAATAAATAATTCAGCTCAATTCACCTTGTAGGAAATACGTTTCCTATTTGATCAACATTAGATTAGAGAACTCTTTTTATTTTTAGTTTTTCAATAGTCCAATAGAACACGAAGGACACTTTTTGTGAACACAACACACCTTTTTCTAATGCATCCAATTAAGTATGTCTAAAGATAAAATACAAACTTAAAGTTAATTACACTCAAATGCTGGTGGCCAATTTAAATTGCGTTTTAATTAAAAAGGAGGTTGGTAAGCTTTTGTGGAAAAACACACATATTAACGTATAATTAGAATAAGTCCCTAATTTTGTTGGTAAGTCCCTACAACTTAATGTTTTAGGCCTATAATTAGCCGTGACGTGTCTAAAATAATTATGTAACTCATACAAATATAATTCGTTCTTTAAATCCCACTTAATAATATAAACCTCACAGATGGTTACATAATGTTAAATAAGATGCATCACCTACACGGGGTAGCGACTTAGTCATTTTAATACCCTGTATTATAATATTATAAAGCCAAGTGAACAGGAAAATTATAACATGAGTCTTTGCCTTAGCTTACCATGTGTTTCATATTACCTACGTCGTGCTTAATCTATACTATACTAATATTATAAAGCTGAGGAGTTGATTCGAACGCGCTAATCTGAGGAACTACTGGTCTGATTTGAAAAAATATTTCAGTTTTAGATAGCCCATTTATCGAGGAAGGCTATAGGTTACTTTTTATCCGGGTGCGCCTAGTAGTTCCCACGGGCCGCGGGTGAAACCGCTGGCAGAAGCTAGTAATTAATAACATGCATATGGAAAATTAGTATAAGAACATGCGTAGGTAATTATTCGAATCGCAAACCGTCATTGAAGACGAATTTTGTAAATAAATTAAAAAGAATGAGGTATTGTTATGATTTGACAAATAATACCGAACTTTATATTGTAACTAACAACACACCTGTATCTTTTGCATATTGAAATCGTTTTTACGCTCTGTTCATAGCGTACATAAAAATGAAAATTATGGTGGTCGTAACTTATTTTATCTTTGCATTTCCAAAAATGGGGGTGTACCTAATCCGCTTGTCAAAAGTGATTGCTTGCCATACATCCTTATTACAGCTTATTGTCATGCATCCTACAACCTTGTTGCGACCAAATAAACCCCTGAATTTAATCAGACAACGAACGAACATTCTGTTTTATATTCAACCAGAGGAATTTACAGTCCAAACACATTAGGTGATCTATTATATCGGATACATAAATTATGAACTTGGAATAGACATAAAGTTACCATAGTACTGTCGTTGTCAAATGACACGAAATTAGTCCATGATTTGTAGGCTTATTAGTTATTCAATAGCTACTTACTTACATGTTACCAGGATAGATTGGAAGGAGGCCGTGATTTAACATGTCAACGAGAAACCCATGTCAAATTAATCTTTAATACTAGATGATGACGTAACAATTACTCTGTCTGTTGGTTACTACTACAGTAACCCATTGTAGGTATACATTTCAATTTCTAAGTCTATGTTAATTCCTGACGACATAAAGCGATACAAAGGACATAAAAGAGAATTTCAATACAGCGAGTAACACGATTGTTACGACTCACGCTCTCATGTACTATTGTAAGTATTTAGCAGTAATAGAAGTGTATACGAATGTTCACGTAATCTCAATCTAGATAGAACTTTACTAAAGGTTGACTTGGTGTATAAGCCTAGAGATAACATCGACCTCTTTTGAAATAAGAAAGGGGATTTCTGCCAACCCTTTTTGTATTCACAATAGCAAATCTCCAAGAGTCTTTGGCTTACACTGACACGTGTTGTGATTTCGTAGTTTTAGTTTATTTGATTTCCTGATATACACACTTTCTTTAATAATTTTGGACTGCTGGTGTATGCCTGTGTTGTAGAGGTTCATTAACACCAATAGGTATTACAGTAATGCCTATAAGTCAATACGTTAATGCGTCTACTCCATTAGTCCAACAATTTGCCGTTTTAATTTCCCCTGTAAACAAATACGCAACAAAAACCAACGACATTATGTAATACATTCACACAGTTAATTTTCCAAAGTGCTTTGCTTAAATCATGTAATTAATTATAGGATAATTAGTCATAATGATCGAAGTAAACCTCTGTTTCACGAAGACAATGATTATATGATCATGATTAAAAAGATTTAAAAAAAGGTTTAAAAACGAACTGTTTATTTATCAAAATCTTAGAAATAAGAAACATTCAAATAATAATAGATACCAAATAAATTAACTGAGTGTTAAATTTAAATTCATCAATTGATTAAAGTACACAGTATTTTACTTAGAGTAAATTCACAATTCTGAAATCGTTCGCTATTCTCTCAATTTGTAGCACTATTGCTGCTAATTGGATACAATTAATTTTCAAGTAATTTGGCAATTGTTTATTAAGTGTTCGCTACAATATAAGTAATAGGTTCACAAGCAGACTAACCAATGCCTGATTGAATTACTGGTTAGTGCTGGCTGTAAGACACTAAGACACCTGCAACACTATTGGAATCCGTCGTATTGTCATCATTTAAAAACTATACACTTTCGCACTAGCAGTTTTTCCGATACGATGGTAAGGGCATTGTTGCTCGTGTACGAACAACACAAGTAATTATACAATTGACAAAACTACCGATGTGAAAGATGCCTACTGGAACCACGTGCTAGGTGTATTTCCACTCGGAATGTGTCACGCGTATACGCTCGGTTTTGCACCGCGCGACAAAAATCCGCCAGTGTGAAAGCGTTGTTATAGTACAGAGATACTTACTCACAAATTGTCGTTATCGTATATATCTACAACTTAGATAGACATCTAACGTAAGTCATTTAAACTTACATAAAATAAAAACGCCTATTTTTTATTTCCATAATTAAATTAAGCTCGTCGAGTAAAGTGATATTCGTTTATTATTAAGTTGTATTATATTACCTATATTTATTCGGCTTCTTCTATAGGTACAATAATCCAGTAGTAGGCAAAGTTAGAATTTAGGGTTTCCTTTCGTTTTTCTATTGTTTATATGATGTAAGAACGAATTGATCGCTGATGAATTTTCTACCCTTGAGGTTCACCAAAGCATGAAGCTAATAATCATGTAGATTATATCCTTTTACATCATCTCAATAAAATTGGTATTTTAATCATACTGAAATATGAAGTACAACCATAGAAAACGGAAATTCTAGTTGTTTTCGTGGCAAAAATGTAACTGCATTTTATAAAGGACGCTGAACATTTACTTTAGAAAATATTGTTCTAGATTCAGCGTAAATAGGACATCTATTTTTATTGTGTCACTAAACTAACTGATTTAGTCCCGTCCGGCCACCATTTTTATCGTAAAAATTTCCACCGAAGAGTATCCCACCTTTTTAACTAAATTAAATCTGAACTTGTATGGTATCTTCCACGAGTCAAATTACGTTATTCATCCTTTTGATTACAGATTGCTATTTATTACCCTTGGACCAATTGAAGCACCGTTGAGAAATTAATTTGGCACGATAAACAAAAGAGGGACACAAAAATGTAATTTAACATCGATATTGTTAATTAATGGCCCAATGGTGTAAGGGGCACGAGACAAATGTTATTTCGTAATTCGCAATAAACTGTGCTGGCATTCGGGCACGAGGTCGGTCAGCCACAGATTATAAATAAGGGTGTGTTTTTACACGATTACACCGCCCTACCTTCCCCATGGGGAACGAAAAACGACAATGCTATGACCTTCCTTGTTTCAGGACCTTTATAAGTAGTTTAGTGTGCAAACTTGTGTTATTTTCTTGCCCACAATCGTGCCTGAAATTAAGATTTTCTTATGACGGAACTCACATGAGACTTTCATTCATCATTCGGTATGCCAAGGCTTTACTTTAAACGGATATATACAGATTCCCAATTAAAGTCTGACTGAAAACGTTGTAGCTTGAAAAAGTGATGTAGACGTGGCTCTGTCTGTGTCCTAGTTCTAGCGCTTTTTATTTATTTCAGTGCCATTAGGGACCAATTCCTCCCAGCTTTCATTTACATCTCGATCATATTCGTGGAAATTCTGATACCTCTATCCGCTTTATATGTCGTATATTTATTAAGCTCCATAATCCTGTCATGTCCACTGTGTCTGTATATTTTATCCGACATTCTGCGCATAAAAAGTTGCAAAAAATTCAAGGCCTAATTGCCTAGGTATTTGATATTTTATACGCAAAACTTAAACTCTTCGGTAACACAGCTGTCTTCGTAAAGCTTCGGTTTCGTGTTCGAAGGGTCGAGTTTATAGATAAATCAGTTTAATAGAAATTGTCTTGATTTATAAGCTGGTGTTACTATGACGGATCGTGACTATACATCATGGGTAAGGTGGCCGCGATTATTTCTATTTGTGGTCGCCTCGCGAACATGGATCAATAAAACGTGATTCAATTGTATTATCGAATTGGCCGTACTTTTAACGTGCGAATACTTACTAAGTAATTTCACCATGACTCTATGGGTGTGGTAACGCTCGTAGAGTTATAAGCTGGCTCATACTAGTGTAAGGAAAAATAATGAATTGTAGATCAGTTATACACACCCTTCTAAGATATTGAATATTTAAAACATGCAGGTTTCTGATTTGAATTTATATTTTATAGTTACACTGTGATTAACTATGAAGCTAAATGAGCCGAAGGAAAAGTAATCTTTATTCATTAACCTTACCTGATCCATATGATTTCGATATGTATTAAGGTATTTTCATACCATACCGAATCCTTCGTTCATATAGATACTTGCGAACGAAACACGCCAAATTTCAAATCTGTAATGGATCTCAGTCTAAACCCTTTCAACTCATTAATAATAAAATGAAAAGGAACCGAAAAGAGAAAATTAGGATAAAGTTATGTTAATGATTTATGAAAGGAACTGAAATAAAGGGTATTTTAATGAAGCATGCCAAATTACGTCTAAAAACCTTTCAAATATACATTTAGGGAAGGAGTACAAAATATCAGGCTATCTGTTAAAAGCCAACAATATCTTTTTATTTTCGTTTGTTTACCATTAAACATTTTTACAAACAAGCAAGTCAGGCTCTAATAGCGTCGTAGGACGGACGAGACCGTTTTGAATATTCGATTACTTTCTAGCAAAAAATGGAACGGCACGTGCAATTAAGTGTATCAACCTAAATATCGATGCATATAATGTAGCCTAGATATAATGTAATATCCAACCATTTAAATTTATATCGCTACGAGTTTCATTCTCATAAAATAAATCTTCAGCTACTGTAGTTAGATCTTCCCTTATAGTTAGCATTTTAGTATGATCAAATACACCGTAAATGTAAAATTGTATACCAAACACCTTATGGGTATTTATTTATACTTATGAAACTAAAGCTCTTCCAGGAATATCATCAGATTCAAGTCTAGGTACGTGAGACGCAAGAATCATTCGCCAACCTACTCTATTATAAAGTTCAGAACAAAATATGGCCAATACAGATTTTATTATACACACAAAAACGCTGATTCATTTTTGGCTAAAGTTTAAGAGATGAAACACATGTAAAACTAGATTGATTTATAGCGATATAACAAAGACTATCTTATACAATAAATCAACCCTAACTTTTACATGTACCAATTCTACGCAGAAAGCGACAAGTCATCCCTCGCTGGCCCATATTGGCGCCCAGTGTTGCCCATAAAATGTACCCGTATAATGTAAGTTTAGGAGCCATAAGATAGATTTTGGGGCATTTATTCCCCGTCCGGAATTCATCCCCACTGACTAGTATATCACGGTAGCCGTAGCAACATTAAAAGATACTAACACGACTTCCCTAGCTTCTTATTGAATTATAACCTGTCGAATTATGTGTGGTTTCTGCTGTGCCTAATATTGTGAATGATAGATGTTTATGTTTCAATTAAAGTTGATTATGTCAATGACGTTTTACTATTATTTTTGACCTTTAGAAGTTAAGTGTTCCCAATTCCCCCACTTTCCCCTACTGATCATAATAAATTTTATATAGGTATTAGTAATATTTGATTTACAGACTTGATATTTTGTTTTGGATATAAGCACGGAGGACGGAAATATGGATATAAGTCACCTTTTATATTAGATATTATATACAGATTACGGTTTACTGCAAACAGTGGTCTTATAATTTTAAAGTCATATTTTTAATTTTACACGTTCTATTTTTATTCACATGCTTGTCATAATATTCTTTTATTAGAATGTTCATTATCACAGAAAGGTACAGCCTAAAGCCAAATATAAAAAAACACAAAATTCTTCGGCTGACTCGCAACGAAACGTGGCTTTTTTTATCAAATCCTTTTGGTAAACAATAAGAATCCTTTAAGATAATTAAAATCACAAGACAAGGAAAATAACCAGTATTCTTCCACAAAAAAATAAGCATTCACTAAAAGTTGCCGCATACTGCAGACTTTTAGTGGGTTAATAGTTTGTTTGGGCTCATACCTACATCTGTATAAAAAATAATTACTGTATGTACAATTTACATTATTAAGATGAAGTATTTTTCCGGTTATAAGACCGACTGCCTAAACGCATACCACCACGAGAACAGTCATACATACCTAATTAGGCCTATGTGTAGGTATCTAATATTAACCTTTTTTACTTTCAAGTGCATTTTTAGTAACAAATAAATGTAGCCTAGATATAATGTAATATCCAACCATTTAAATTTATATCGCTACGAGTTTCATTCTCATAAAATAAATCTTCAGCTACTGTAGTTAGATCTTCCCTTATAGTTAGCATTTTAGTATGATCAAATACACCGTAAATGTAAAATTGTATACCAAACACCTTATGGGTATTTATTTATACTTATGAAACTAAAGCTCTTCCAGGAATATCATCAGATTCAAGTCTAGGTACGTGAGACGCAAGAATCATTCGCCAACCTACTCTATTATAAAGTTCAGAACAAAATATGGCCAATACAGATTTTATTATACACACAAAAACGCTGATTCATTTTTGGCTAAAGTTTAAGAGATGAAACACATGTAAAACTAGATTGATTTATAGCGATATAACAAAGACTATCTTATACAATAAATCAACCCTAACTTTTACATGTACCAATTCTACGCAGAAAGCGACAAGTCATCCCTCGCTGGCCCATATTGGCGCCCAGTGTTGCCCATAAAATGTACCCGTATAATGTAAGTTTAGGAGCCATAAGATAGATTTTGGGGCATTTATTCCCCGTCCGGAATTCATCCCCACTGACTAGTATATCACGGTAGCCGTAGCAACATTAAAAGATACTAACACGACTTCCCTAGCTTCTTATTGAATTATAACCTGTCGAATTATGTGTGGTTTCTGCTGTGCCTAATATTGTGAATGATAGATGTTTATGTTTCAATTAAAGTTGATTATGTCAATGACGTTTTACTATTATTTTTGACCTTTAGAAGTTAAGTGTTCCCAATTCCCCCACTTTCCCCTACTGATCATAATAAATTTTATATAGGTATTAGTAATATTTGATTTACAGACTTGATATTTTGTTTTGGATATAAGCACGGAGGACGGAAATATGGATATAAGTCACCTTTTATATTAGATATTATATACAGATTACGGTTTACTGCAAACAGTGGTCTTATAATTTTAAAGTCATATTTTTAATTTTACACGTTCTATTTTTATTCACATGCTTGTCATAATATTCTTTTATTAGAATGTTCATTATCACAGAAAGGTACAGCCTAAAGCCAAATATAAAAAAACACAAAATTCTTCGGCTGACTCGCAACGAAACGTGGCTTTTTTTATCAAATCCTTTTGGTAAACAATAAGAATCCTTTAAGATAATTAAAATCACAAGACAAGGAAAATAACCAGTATTCTTCCACAAAAAAATAAGCATTCACTAAAAGTTGCCGCATACTGCAGACTTTTAGTGGGTTAATAGTTTGTTTGGGCTCATACCTACATCTGTATAAAAAATAATTACTGTATGTACAATTTACATTATTAAGATGAAGTATTTTTCCGGTTATAAGACCGACTGCCTAAACGCATACCACCACGAGAACAGTCATACATACCTAATTAGGCCTATGTGTAGGTATCTAATATTAACCTTTTTTACTTTCAAGTGCATTTTTAGTAACAAATAAATGTAGCCTAGATATAATGTAATATCCAACCATTTAAATTTATATCGCTACGAGTTTCATTCTCATAAAATAAATCTTCAGCTACTGTAGTTAGATCTTCCCTTATAGTTAGCATTTTAGTATGATCAAATACACCGTAAATGTAAAATTGTATACCAAACACCTTATGGGTATTTATTTATACTTATGAAACTAAAGCTCTTCCAGGAATATCATCAGATTCAAGTCTAGGTACGTGAGACGCAAGAATCATTCGCCAACCTACTCTATTATAAAGTTCAGAACAAAATATGGCCAATACAGATTTTATTATACACACAAAAACGCTGATTCATTTTTGGCTAAAGTTTAAGAGATGAAACACATGTAAAACTAGATTGATTTATAGCGATATAACAAAGACTATCTTATACAATAAATCAACCCTAACTTTTACATGTACCAATTCTACGCAGAAAGCGACAAGTCATCCCTCGCTGGCCCATATTGGCGCCCAGTGTTGCCCATAAAATGTACCCGTATAATGTAAGTTTAGGAGCCATAAGATAGATTTTGGGGCATTTATTCCCCGTCCGGAATTCATCCCCACTGACTAGTATATCACGGTAGCCGTAGCAACATTAAAAGATACTAACACGACTTCCCTAGCTTCTTATTGAATTATAACCTGTCGAATTATGTGTGGTTTCTGCTGTGCCTAATATTGTGAATGATAGATGTTTATGTTTCAATTAAAGTTGATTATGTCAATGACGTTTTACTATTATTTTTGACCTTTAGAAGTTAAGTGTTCCCAATTCCCCCACTTTCCCCTACTGATCATAATAAATTTTATATAGGTATTAGTAATATTTGATTTACAGACTTGATATTTTGTTTTGGATATAAGCACGGAGGACGGAAATATGGATATAAGTCACCTTTTATATTAGATATTATATACAGATTACGGTTTACTGCAAACAGTGGTCTTATAATTTTAAAGTCATATTTTTAATTTTACACGTTCTATTTTTATTCACATGCTTGTCATAATATTCTTTTATTAGAATGTTCATTATCACAGAAAGGTACAGCCTAAAGCCAAATATAAAAAAACACAAAATTCTTCGGCTGACTCGCAACGAAACGTGGCTTTTTTTATCAAATCCTTTTGGTAAACAATAAGAATCCTTTAAGATAATTAAAATCACAAGACAAGGAAAATAACCAGTATTCTTCCACAAAAAAATAAGCATTCACTAAAAGTTGCCGCATACTGCAGACTTTTAGTGGGTTAATAGTTTGTTTGGGCTCATACCTACATCTGTATAAAAAATAATTACTGTATGTACAATTTACATTATTAAGATGAAGTATTTTTCCGGTTATAAGACCGACTGCCTAAACGCATACCACCACGAGAACAGTCATACATACCTAATTAGGCCTATGTGTAGGTATCTAATATTAACCTTTTTTACTTTCAAGTGCATTTTTAGTAACAAATAAATGTAGCCTAGATATAATGTAATATCCAACCATTTAAATTTATATCGCTACGAGTTTCATTCTCATAAAATAAATCTTCAGCTACTGTAGTTAGATCTTCCCTTATAGTTAGCATTTTAGTATGATCAAATACACCGTAAATGTAAAATTGTATACCAAACACCTTATGGGTATTTATTTATACTTATGAAACTAAAGCTCTTCCAGGAATATCATCAGATTCAAGTCTAGGTACGTGAGACGCAAGAATCATTCGCCAACCTACTCTATTATAAAGTTCAGAACAAAATATGGCCAATACAGATTTTATTATACACACAAAAACGCTGATTCATTTTTGGCTAAAGTTTAAGAGATGAAACACATGTAAAACTAGATTGATTTATAGCGATATAACAAAGACTATCTTATACAATAAATCAACCCTAACTTTTACATGTACCAATTCTACGCAGAAAGCGACAAGTCATCCCTCGCTGGCCCATATTGGCGCCCAGTGTTGCCCATAAAATGTACCCGTATAATGTAAGTTTAGGAGCCATAAGATAGATTTTGGGGCATTTATTCCCCGTCCGGAATTCATCCCCACTGACTAGTATATCACGGTAGCCGTAGCAACATTAAAAGATACTAACACGACTTCCCTAGCTTCTTATTGAATTATAACCTGTCGAATTATGTGTGGTTTCTGCTGTGCCTAATATTGTGAATGATAGATGGGTATGTAACTTAATTATGCATACTTATATACAGTAAAATATAATTAACTGCAAAACCAAATACGTGTCTTCAAAAAATTCGAGCATTTAAATTATCCTGTCAGCCAAAATTAATACCGATGTAAAGTATTTTATATCTTCATTATTTTTCAATGAAAATAACCTATGAGTTTGGTTTTAAATTAATATCACTTAGATTTTATTTATTTATTTTTGAGGAATGTCAAAAATGCGAGATTACCAAATGTTCAACCTAATGCAAGTTCCACCGAAGCTCAGTTAGAGAGGAAATTAATAATTATTGTGTAAATGCAAAATCATTATTTTTGTAAGAAGATATTAATATAAAGTAGGTAAGTAGGTACATTTACATACGTGTCCGACCGCAGTGAGGGTCAACATTAAATCTCAGTATTACGTAGGTTCAAACGTTGACAACGTCTGCCACAAAAAAATTAATCTGGCAACCCTTAACAAGTCTTTAACCTTTCATAATGGACCGGATTTCGAGGGTTTGATCAACTGGAAAAAGGACCGTGCAGTTTGTAAATATTTAGAACTTGTTAGGACTTTAGAAGATTCGATCATCTATTTTATTGGATGCTTTTTAAATAGATTCAGGTCCAATCACGCTCCAACTTAAGAGGATTAAAAAAATCTTAGTAGAATTGTTAAGATTTCTTTTCAATATTATTTTCTTGGTGCCTGAACTTATTAAACATCATCTAGTTATACGTTTGATGGGACGATAATGAGAATATATTTTTCTTTCAGTTGATATTCTATCGAATTTATTTTTAGTTTAATAAAGATCACTGAGATTTTTCTATTTACTGAACTAGGTAAGTACCTTGATCTTGTACCTACTGATCATAATAAATTTTATATAGGTATTAGTAATATTTGATTTACAGACTTGATATTTTGTTTTGGATATAAGCACGGAGGACGGAAATATGGATATAAGTCACCTTTTATATTAGATATTATATACAGATTACGGTTTACTGCAAACAGTGGTCTTATAATTTTAAAGTCATATTTTTAATTTTACACGTTCTATTTTTATTCACATGCTTGTCATAATATTCTTTTATTAGAATGTTCATTATCACAGAAAGGTACAGCCTAAAGCCAAATATAAAAAAACACAAAATTCTTCGGCTGACTCGCAACGAAACGTGGCCTTTTTTATCAAATCCTTTTGGTAAACAATAAGAATCCTTTAAGATAATTAAAATCACAAGACAAGGAAAATAACCAGTATTCTTCCACAAAAAAATAAGCATTCACTAAAAGTTGCCGCATACTGCAGACTTTTAGTGGGTTAATAGTTTGTTTGGGCTCATACCTACATCTGTATAAAAAATAATTACTGTATGTACAATTTACATTATTAAGATGAAGTATTTTTCCGGTTATAAGACCGACTGCCTAAACGCATACCACCACGAGAACAGTCATACATACCTAATTAGGCCTATGTGTAGGTATCTAATATTAACCTTTTTTACTTTCAAGTGCATTTTTAGTAACAAATAAACCTCTGAAGTGTCACCACATAGTTTCAATGTGATACACCGTCCATACAAAACTATCGCCGTCCTCATCCTTATCGCCGTGATCACCAACTAATAATTTGGATTTTTATTGGACCAACAGTCGGCCGACTGTTTAGTCTGCAGCGTGCGGGAACTCTAACTATTCAAAATGGCAACGTCTTTAAAGTAAAAATCACACTTATTTTATGTATTTTAATAAATTTAATACTTATAGAACCCGTTATTCTTCCAAAGATTTTTCCTGTTGAACTACTCAACATTAATTATATTTTCATCAAGAAATCAGTAACAAAGAGCACTTATTCTAGAGAAAGGAATCTCGTATCAAATCGCTTTTTCATTATGTAATACTTCGAACAGTCATCTCATCTTAATTACAGAGGCTTTGTGTTTGATTAATCGCTCATAACGTTATCACGTGAGCAGTAAAATCAACAATGTTAATTATTAACTTGAGATGTGATATAAGGCGGGGATTAACACCTTGGATTTCGCTTCCTTTGATATAAGTAAATATACGTGTCTTGACTTGGCATGTACCTACATACTCAAATGTATATACAAATAAATACGATAGCAATATACGCGAACATTAATAAGTGTTTGCTAGCCAAAAGCCTGTTCTCATACTAAGTAGACATGATTAATTTCAGAGCTTACTCATTGCAAATTGTGCACTGATTGCTTTTGAATGTTCAGGTTTCCCTGCCTCTATCCTCTGTCATAAATCAGTAACTTCAGGAGCTGTATTATGTAGTACATTTGACTGGGATAAACGCTTGCCCTCATAGCTACACTTAAAAGTAATTCTAAAAATAATAAAAGTATAATATAATAATACTTACATACCAACATGTAGGTACTTCTACCATATAGGTACTCTGGTTTCTTTGCATACTAAAAGTAAGACTAGACTCCTAGTCTTTTATAGATTTTTATTAAGTATTTATTTTGCCAGGTGTTTTAAACTGTATAAAAAAGCGAATGTTGTGGACGACCCCTACTGTTTGCTATTTACTTGTTTCTAATTTTTAACCCCCGACGAAAAAAGAGGGGTGTTATAAGTTTGACGTGTCTGTCTGTCTGTCTGTCTGTCTGTCTGTCTGTCTGTCTGTCTGTNTAATAGACATATCGTATGTAGCTTTGAACTATCATTACTTGTCAGCTATAAGAGTTACTACAAGACACCGTTAAAAGTAAATATATAATTTAAAAAAACGCTGAATTAAACTGGGACGTCCCTAGTTACACCTATTACTTCGGCTGAAAGACGTAAATTTGATTTGCGATCGTTTTCGAGTTGATTCGATACATTAGCTAAAGGCACTCCTAAGCCGCCCATTAGGTACCTAAAAAAGCAACGGAATTACTGCAAAGGTTCTATTTGATTAATTCGTTTTTCTTGTATTAACATAGCCATCTGGTTTACTTACTTGTAAAATAGGGATTTATGTTACCCAATTTAGATGGAAACAATCGTAACCGCGATTAAATTGCGCGATTAAAGTGGTTCTACCTATGTACCTTGATCAGAATTATTTGTGTATCATTAGCATATGTACCTAACGTACCTATAGAGATAGAGGTTTGTAGGACAAGTTATATAAGCGTCTATGAACATGTACAGTTTCAATTGAAATCAGTTTGATCTTTAGAAAGGTATATATTTGTCATAAAAAACACACGACCAACTCTAAGTTTAGATTCGAAATAACTGCGAAATATATCCTAATGGAGAAACCAAATCTTTTCTTAGGAAAAATGTCGGTATGAAACCAGCGAGTGTTGGAGTAGAGTGTCCTTACAGCTGAAGTGTAAGGCCGCCTCATTCAGGCGCGCCATTTTGTCATACAATATCGTCACAATAAAGAACCAAGCCTCCTGACACGGCTCATTTTACCGTTACATATCTCTCATAAGGCTACATTTTTCATACATATTTCCTGCACTTAACATAAAGAGGAAATTTTTGTTTGTTTGTACCAAAGCCTCGAACCTAGTACTTAAAAAAAATGGATATTGTATTTTTATATAAAATTATTAAAAGTTTAAACTGGATACATAAAAACTTATTACAGTTTATTTTCAATTTATTAAACACACATTTTCGCAGTCATGTGTGAAATGACGTTACAATTGTATTTCATCAAATGTTTTAAAAAAGAAAATTGACTTCGTTGAGATTAACTTTGAAAGCATTGTATTACTCAATAAGCTTCTGCTCGCAATTTTGCGCATACACAGAACATATTTAGGTACAGTATAAAAAAACCATTTCAGTAAATGTTTTACTGCGATTCATTTAGTACTTCAAAGACAGAACATTCAAACACATTTTACCTCTTTATATAAATATTAGAATTATAAAAAGAGTTTTACCTATCTGAGGTGTATAGCCAATTCAAACCTTTCGATAACATATCAAGTTGAGAAATCTTTGACAGGATACAGGATGTGTGTAGAAAGAGAATCGAAAAGATTTTTATCTTCGATATATTTTCCTTCCTACATTGCTTTCCTCAATTATATTGGGGTCGACAGCTATTTCCGAAGGTGAGACATTAGGATCTGATAATACAGTCCTACTTTTTGCGGAACTTAATGTACTATGAGTAATTTGAAGTTTTGAGTTCAAAAATCTACGGTATTATTATTATTTTATTATGTAACTGTCTAAATGGAATGTATCATCATGTCATTGTTTGTACGCAGAACGATTTTTTACGATCTAGTACAAGAAGCAAACCAGTAAATACCAATGTTGATACTTTTCTCGTTTTTACGTATAAAATGTACTTATAACACTGTAGAACATAAATAAAATGTTAGAATTCAAATAAAATAAAAGGAATTCTGAAACATGTCACCAAAATTGGTCTGTCCAGGCTGAGTTGAGTCCTAATATCCAAAATTGATTGAATTAAAGAATCATAGAATGCCGAGCGGAATTCAGATGGGAATATTTCCCATTTTGTGGCTATAACTATCGTGTTCGGCAATTTTCTATTGCGTGTATTGGAAGGCCCTCGATCAAAGGTTTATGACAGCAAACCTTATACTTATAGAATCTCTTTATAATAACATAAATGATGTGATTTTTCATGAAAAACTTACATACGATAGTTTGGTACAGTGCGATCTTTTTGCGCAGACATATTCGCGGCAGTAAATCTTAAAGCTAATATTTTTGTCATCAAAATGAAACTCTTTTATTACATTCAACAAAAGAAATGATTTAGGACTTAACATAAAGCTTGCTACCAGGTTAAAGATACGGTACTTTTAACTCGTAATGGGAAATAATTGTTCTATAAAAACTGGTTTAATAAAGGTTAAAACCGCGCTGCACCTTCGAAAATTCGCTTGCTAGTGTTTATTTACGTCACTTTGTCAATGAGGTTACAATCTCTTAGGGAGTGACATAGGTGTGGACGAAAAGTAGGTAGCTAAGTAACGTAGCAACAGTTGTAGTTCGTTCATTAAACGAACTGTGCCATGTTAAGTAATCAGTAGGACCGGCCATGTCATCAAAACTCTATTTTTGCTTGTCACATCGGATTGTGGTTTTAAATTTCCACCCACTGAACAATTTTGGTACATATTTGCTATTAGCTGTTTGTCGCGGTTTCACCCGCGTCCTGTGGAAACTAGTTCCTGTACCTAGATAAAATATAGCCTGTGTTACTAAAGGATAGTCTAGGTTTCCAACTATGATGAAATATTTTTTCAAATATTTCTAGTTAAATTGTTGTGGAGTCTTTAGGGTAAGTACAGACAAACAAAAAAAACTTGTTATAATATTAGTACAGATTAAACTGATATTGGAATAAAACCTTTGATGTTTATTTGCGATTCAGTTGCGTAGTATTGTTGTTTTACATGTTTGTATGTTTTGTCACGACCTTTATATATCTCTATGTACTAAGGTACTAAAAAAATAATAAAAAAATACGTCGCGTTGGGGGACCGCTCCTAAATAGATGGGCATGTCATTAAGTGTAAGTAAGAAATAATTAGGAGCGGTCCCCCAACGCGACGTATTTTTTTATTATTTTTTTAGTACCTTAGTACATAGAGATATATAAAGGTCGTGACAAAACATACAAACATGTAAAACAACAATACTACGCAACTGAATCGCAAATAAACATCAAAGGTTTTATTCCAATATCAGTTTAATCTGTACTAATATTATAACAAGTTTTTTTTGTTTGTCTGTACTTACCCTAAAGACTCCACAACAATTTAACTAGAAATATTTGAAAAAATATTTCATCATAGTTGGAAACCTAGACTATCCTTTAGTAACACAGGCTATATTTTATCTAGGTACAGGAACTAGTTTCCACAGGACGCGGGTGAAACCGCGACAAACAGCTAATAGCAAATATGTACCAAAATTGTTCAGTGGGTGGAAATTTAAAACCACAATCCGATGTGACAAGCAAAAATAGAGTTTTGATGACATGGCCGGTCCTACTGATTACTTAACATGGCACAGTTCGTTTAATGAACGAACTACAACTGTTGCTACGTTACTTAGCTACCTACTTTTCGTCCACACCTATGTCACTCCCTAAGAGATTGTAACCTCATTGACAAAGTGACGTAAATAAACACTAGCAAGCGAATTTTCGAAGGTGCAGCGCGGTTTTAACCTTTATTAAACCAGTTTTTATAGAACAATTATTTCCCATTACGAGTTAAAAGTACCGTATCTTTAACCTGGTAGCAAGCTTTATGTTAAGTCCTAAATCATTTCTTTTGTTGAATGTAATAAAAGAGTTTCATTTTGATGACAAAAATATTAGCTTTAAGATTTACTGCCGCGAATATGTCTGCGCAAAAAGATCGCACTGTACCAAACTATCGTATGTAAGTTTTTCATGAAAAATCACATCATTTATGTTATTATAAAGAGATTCTATAAGTATAAGGTTTGCTGTCATAAACCTTTGATCGAGGGCCTTCCAATACACGCAATAGAAAATTGCCGAACACGATAGTTATAGCCACAAAATGGGAAATATTCCCATCTGAATTCCGCTCGGCATTCTATGATTCTTTAATTCAATCAATTTTGGATATTAGGACTCAACTCAGCCTGGACAGACCAATTTTGGTGACATGTTTCAGAATTCCTTTTATTTTATTTGAATTCTAACATTTTATTTATGTTCTACAGTGTTATAAGTACATTTTATACGTAAAAACGAGAAAAGTATCAACATTGGTATTTACTGGTTTGCTTCTTGTACTAGATCGTAAAAAATCGTTCTGCGTACAAACAATGACATGATGATACATTCCATTTAGACAGTTACATAATAAAATAATAATAATACCGTAGATTTTTGAACTCAAAACTTCAAATTACTCATAGTACATTAAGTTCCGCAAAAAGTAGGACTGTATTATCAGATCCTAATGTCTCACCTTCGGAAATAGCTGTCGACCCCAATATAATTGAGGAAAGCAATGTAGGAAGGAAAATATATCGAAGATAAAAATCTTTTCGATTCTCTTTCTACACACATCCTGTATCCTGTCAAAGATTTCTCAACTTGATATGTTATCGAAAGGTTTGAATTGGCTATACACCTCAGATAGGTAAAACTCTTTTTATAATTCTAATATTTATATAAAGAGGTAAAATGTGTTTGAATGTTCTGTCTTTGAAGTACTAAATGAATCGCAGTAAAACATTTACTGAAATGGTTTTTTTATACTGTACCTAAATATGTTCTGTGTATGCGCAAAATTGCGAGCAGAAGCTTATTGAGTAATACAATGCTTTCAAAGTTAATCTCAACGAAGTCAATTTTCTTTTTTAAAACATTTGATGAAATACAATTGTAACGTCATTTCACACATGACTGCGAAAATGTGTGTTTAATAAATTGAAAATAAACTGTAATAAGTTTTTATGTATCCAGTTTAAACTTTTAATAATTTTATATAAAAATACAATATCCATTTTTTTTAAGTACTAGGTTCGAGGCTTTGGTACAAACAAACAAAAATTTCCTCTTTATGTTAAGTGCAGGAAATATGTATGAAAAATGTAGCCTTATGAGAGATATGTAACGGTAAAATGAGCCGTGTCAGGAGGCTTGGTTCTTTATTGTGACGATATTGTATGACAAAATGGCGCGCCTGAATGAGGCGGCCTTACACTTCAGCTGTAAGGACACTCTACTCCAACACTCGCTGGTTTCATACCGACATTTTTCCTAAGAAAAGATTTGGTTTCTCCATTAGGATATATTTCGCAGTTATTTCGAATCTAAACTTAGAGTTGGTCGTGTGTTTTTTATGACAAATATATACCTTTCTAAAGATCAAACTGATTTCAATTGAAACTGTACATGTTCATAGACGCTTATATAACTTGTCCTACAAACCTCTATCTCTATAGGTACGTTAGGTACATATGCTAATGATACACAAATAATTCTGATCAAGGTACATAGGTAGAACCACTTTAATCGCGCAATTTAATCGCGGTTACGATTGTTTCCATCTAAATTGGGTAACATAAATCCCTATTTTACAAGTAAGTAAACCAGATGGCTATGTTAATACAAGAAAAACGAATTAATCAAATAGAACCTTTGCAGTAATTCCGTTGCTTTTTTAGGTACCTAATGGGCGGCTTAGGAGTGCCTTTAGCTAATGTATCGAATCAACTCGAAAACGATCGCAAATCAAATTTACGTCTTTCAGCCGAAGTAATAGGTGTAACTAGGGACGTCCCAGTTTAATTCAGCGTTTTTTTAAATTATATATTTACTTTTAACGGTGTCTTGTAGTAACTCTTATAGCTGACAAGTAATGATAGTTCAAAGCTACATACGATATGTCTATTAATAAATTTGTAAATGTATGTATGTATGCTATACAAAGTCGTTATGATCCAGGGTGGAGTCAAAGCGTGAACTAATGCTCCTTTGCGTTTGATGAACGGTAGAAGCTTTAGGAGCCTTCATAGCTTCATCCAAGCATTATACCTACTGGGTTGAATCCATGCTAGAGGCAAACACGTTTCTCTTTGGTACCTACGTATCTAAAGTAACTGACATAAGTAGGTACCAATATAAACTGGAGGAATGGGTACACACATTACGTCGGCGTCAGTGCAGTACGCAGTACCTTGTAACTGCTAATTTTGGCGAAAACATTTTTTTGATGAAAATAACCCCTTGACGGACGTGTCCTGCCATCTAGTGAAAAAACAAACAATTAAATTTCAAGCATCTTCGGTCGGTAAAAAAATTAAAAAAAAAATTGTAACAAAGAGCGCACAATATGTTTAAGAAGGTTTTTGTTGCCTCCTGTAAAAATAACTTTTTTGCATTTAGAAGGTCCTGCACTGACGCCGACGATTATTGTCTTTAAATGAAATGTTCATTAGTAGCTGAATATACAAATATATACATAATGTACTTGGAGTTTTTTTGCTGACGTAATATAATCTTAACATTGACATGGTTTTATTAATTTTCACTAGTTACTAAGATACTGTTTCGCTCAAGGGATAAATGAATCAGGTAACTGACATAAAAATTTTAAACAATTTGCAATTTGAAAAAATCCTCTCTTTGTTTTTGTCAACACATTTTCTCATAACAAATAAATAAAGAAAAGCTTTTTAAAACATAAAATAGGTATCAAACTCTGAGCTAATATCTAAAATCTTAACTCACAGGGCGTCATTTCATTTGAATGTAAAAGATTTCATCAATTTTAAAGATGCAGATTTTAGTTATAGTTCTATTTCCGAAACCCTGCAATATTATTATTTCTGCACTGCTGTTTGAAGAACTAACACGAAAAGTGACTGGGAATGACATACCTATAGCATGTATTTATTCCAAGCAACCTTTCACTTAATCTATAAGTACCTATCTACATCAGCACAAAAAGGACGAAAGTTGGTTTACAATTATTAAAACTCCTTAAAAAAAATAAAAACCGGCAAAGTGCGAGTTGGACTCGCGTACGAAGGGTTCCGTCGACCACCCTTAATATATTTTTTTAAATTTTTAGTACCTATTTGTTGTTATAGCGGCAACAGAAATACATCATTTGTGAAAATTTCAGCTTTCTAGCTATCACGCTTAATGCGATACAGCGTGGAGACAGACAGACAACGAAGTCTAAATAGTGATAGGGTCCCGTTTTACCCTTTGGGCACGGAACCATAAAAACTGATTCTTATATCACCGATTAATTGAATTTTTNCTTAATGCGATACAGCGTGGAGACAGACAGACAACGAAGTCTAAATAGTGATAGGGTCCCGTTTTACCCTTTGGGCACGGAACCATAAAAACTGATTCTTATATCACCGATTAATTGAATTTTTATACCTCGATTTTGAATTCCCCAAACAAGCGCTATGTCACGATCGAGGTAGAAAACTCTGCGATGTAAAACAAGCATAATGTAAAAGGCATTTACGAGCCGGCAATTTAAAACCCCGGCCCACGTAAAACAAAATCTAATGACAAGCTTTGACGCCATTTGCGAAGGCCACCTGAATCTGATATACAAAATTATGCCTATTAAATGTAACAACATTTCTTTTAAAATACTTACTTACCGTTTTGGATAATCTTAGTTTTGTATAGACGTAGATGGATTATCGACATCACTTCTTGGAATACTAGCTGTTTCACCCGTGTTTGGGGAAACTTTTTCTTTGTCATATGATAGGTGCTTCTCCTTTAAACAATGAACACGAAAAAAAAGAACCATCGGAATCGGTCTAGCCGTTCAGGCGTGTGTATCAGAATCGCTGTCACTCGTCGCAGAATCCCTTGAAAAACGTATACTATAGACAGTTACTACCTAATTGCTACCAGCCATTAGTTGCTACCAAAGGCTACTCTCGTGGTTTTGAAGATATTCTTCAGACAAAGGTGACAGCGGTTCAGACAAAAGGACTGCTGTAGGTAACGTAGGTACTTAGGTATATCTAACCGCAATATAAGCGTAGGTATGTTAAGCTCAGTTGCGTCCAATTAAGTGAACACTACGGTGTAGGTGATTGATAAGCTTGTTAGTGTTTAGTAGCCGGCTGACCCTCGGCGTGGGCCGTATATGGCAATCAGAGTAATGTAGGTTAGAGGTGTATGCTCTTATTGATATTACCGCTCGTGTTCAGTGTCATCTCCGCACGACATCGAAATAAATCTAATCTCTTTCGTCTAGTGTCTTTATTCTTTTTGTAGGTTTTCTACGATCTACCTACTTATTATAGTTTTGGACTGCATGATATGACATATAATACATGAATTTGTGGCACGATAGGTATTGCCATCAAACACAACCCACCAATGTTGATACTGACCGCAAACGCATCCAGAACTAAATACTTACCCAAGTTTTAATTATTTGTTGTAATTAATTTCGTTTATAATTACCATTTTGGTACTTTCATTAAAATATCAATGATGTCGTGCCTGTAACACGTTTTAAACACTACAATGGTTCACAATAAAATGACTACCACATCGCTATCCAAAAGCCTCACAAAACAAATTCTTTTGATACAAATATTTTTATGCTAAACAGTGACCGCCCCAGACATTTAAAATTAATCAAACGCGAAAATAAAGCACTTTCATGGCGCTAATAAAAAATATTTGCATTGCTTTTTTATTGTACAATCTTCAAAGAGGCAAAATGAGTTGTAGATTATTTATTTAGATTTATACTATCTGTTTAATGGAGGCTAGATTCTTGAGACTCTTTATTGCATAATTGCAATCTTCATTTAGGTATCTCTAACACTATAAGACCTTACATGACTTCGGTGACATTATTATCTAATGAAAATGAAAAACGAGCGACCCAAATATCAAAATGTGACACAAGTATAACATAATACATTTTATTACGCTTCAAGCAATGAACGGCAGGTATATAAGTATTCAATAAAAAATTAAGTGTAACCTGAACGTTTCGTAAGTACTCGGTTTTATTAATAAAATTCGCAAACGGTTTTATGCGTATAATACGTACTATAAATATTATTTTTCTACTACTGAATTACTTGAAGCATAACTTATTTAGCTTAATTATGACTTAGTCCTGTAATTAGACGTAGTTACCCTGAGACTGGCTACTTATTAATAATAGCAGTAATTACAACGTTTACGTGAACTTTATTTAGCCATCAAGCTATTAGTGAAAAGTGTATTATTAACAAGCTTTTAATAACGTTATTCTGGCTAATAAATAGCTATTTTTTTTAATTTTCAGACATCGTATCGAGGCGACCCTTCCTGGAAAATAAGAATCAAGTTATGTATGTAATAATTTTTGGTGGGTAATCGTGACATGATACCTCCCCCTGTGGGTGCAGGGTGAGGGAAAGTCAGACTTTTACAAACTAAAACCTACCATGTTCCTTCTGGAGCCCTTTGTGTACCAATGCCGCGGTAACTCTTTCGAACAATCGCGCAGCCTCAGCAGGTTCTTCAATGTAGCTTCTGTGCAAAAGCACGCAATTAGGTAGATACTGCATGTAGCAACTCTTTTGTTCTTCCACTCTGAACTTCTGTACTTTTCGAAAAGAGTTGTGCTTGCTTTTTAATAGCTCATGACTTCTTCCAAAAACTTTCCACCAATATAAACCTAAAGATTGTGAAACCAATCAATATAAAACACTCCAATTAATAAAGTAATATTGAGCCAACACCTACGCGCTCATGTTTGAGCCATCGCAAATATTCCCAGAACGCATAATAAACATCGTTATTTCCTAGTACCTAATGACATTTTGAGCTTGTCTATATCTATACTAATATAAAGAGGAAAGTTTTGATTGTTTGTTTTCATCGAATAGACTTCGGATCTACAGAACCGATGTGACAAATTCTTTCACTATTAGGAAGCAATACTATCTGAGCTAAACATGGGCTATGTTTTATCCAGGTACGGCAAAAGTTTCCCCGGGAACCGAAGTGAGCAGAAACCGCGTCGAACAGCTAGTAAATAATAAAAAATACATCAGAAATCCTGTCGATTAGAAGCTTTTCATACCTATTTAATTTCCTCAGTAGCTTTTACTCGATTGCCTTTCAAAAGGTTGTGAATTGCGTCCCTCCTGCTAAGTACTTACTCATCATTCTATTAATAAGCAGTTCCTTATAATGCGGCATTTATTATTAATATTGCTAAAGGGTTGATTAAAAACAAGGCTTTGTTGAAATGTTGATTGCTTTTGTAAGTAATACAAGGCACGAGTTGTTTATTGGTTCAATGTTACCTTACATAAACTTTATACATATTTCTTGGGAACATTTTGTGGTGTGTGCTAATATTGCGATGGTTCCCGATCTGTTTACGGAAAACAATGTAAAATATACATAAATGCTTTAATATTTTATAAACGTTTATGATTTTATAAATAATTTCATAACGTTACACTTGTAGTAAATACAGGTGTTACAACTCTCTGAACCCTTATGTTGATACTACAAAAAATATTTAAACACAATTAAAATTAAACAAATTCTCTATGCCCTTCGATTTATTTTGTCCAGTATTTACACCGAAGCATAAATTAAACATTTTTAAATATGTATAAGTATTTATCGTTTTTTCATAGCAATGTAAATAAACATAAGAATGGGAACTGACACCCTTTGACTGCCACATGTTGCCCGCATAGATAAATATCGACACAGCGCACTTTTAACGATGGAAAAATATACAAAAGCACTATAATGGTGAAGGTTTGAAGATTAGAAAATAGAGTGGAATTAAAAATAGATAGAGATTAAATAGATAATTGAGTAGAAAATAGAATCCGAAGCTGGAAATAGATGAAAAAAACAAGCAGAGAGAGACGATTTATTTGGGTCAAAGTGGTAGTGATATTGGTAGGAAAACTTTCCAATTGGTGATATAAATAGCCTTAATTGCTCAAAAATAGAGCATATTATGGCTTTTAATGAAGAACAACATTATGCATGCAATTTAACTTACATTGCATGTGGCGTTGATATTGCTGCGGTGAAAAAAATAAAAGCACGTTTTCCATGGCACTTAATTAAATGTAGAATTTTAATTATCGGCTTTTCCATGCCGTATACGTGGTTTTGCAATATCGAGTTGTTTTAATTGTGTAACCAGTTGTATTATGTGGATTGTGACACATTTGTCTGTTCATTTTATCTGATAATAATATGTCGCTATGGGATATCTTGACCAAAAATAAATGAATAATGAAACAATTGCTTACAAATAATATTCTATTTAGGCAACGATCCTTCCTTTCAGCAAGTTTGTTTTAAATTTCCCTAATATAACAAGCCTAATATGACAAGACATTAAACAGAGGAAGAAAAATACACAATAATTTATTCCAACGAACTTCGCAAAGGTCCATTCTGTTTTCATTTGATTGAAACTTCCGCTGAATATTGTAAATGATTTAGCCTCAGTGCGGAAACCAATATCCCTGAAATAAATGAAGATTTTATTTTTCCAATAGTGAAACAATTGTTAAACAAGGTGGATTCCTGGGGTTTTATTTTTTAATAAAAAGCCATCTAGTAAAGATCACACTGTCTGTTTGACTCACCGTAATCTGGATTTACGATCTTTACTTTTAATTCGCCTTGCTTTAATTACAGATTCTGAATCGAAATTACTTGTTATGTAGAAACGATATTATAGGTACTATAACCAAGTCTTATCTGAAATCAGAGGCTCCGCTGATACGATGGAGTTTGGTCTATTAGTAACATTTGTATGGTTTCTCCGGCTTAGGCTAACTTATGGAGCTTTCATTGGCAATATCTGCATTCATCAGCCACTATTCTGTGCTATCGAATATGCAAACTCAAACTACTAACTAATCAAACTCACTTGATAATGTGAAGCTGTGAAGTTACCTCTCGTAAATAAATAATGCAGCATGAACAGATAAATTTATCGGTATAAGCTGGTGATGAAGAGTGATTGTTTTACAATTACTCGTTTGTTATTAAAGCACGTTCGGCAAGCATTTGTTTTCAATTACATTTGCTACTCGGCTCATGACAGGTTTTGGATACGCTGCACGTCATAAATGCAGTTAAGTTGAGCTTCATTTAAAATAAATTGAAAACGTAAAGTAATACTACAAGTTATTATTATTCGAAATAAGAAAGTTCAATGAACTACGTGCGCACTACAATGTGAAAATGTTGAATGAAGCGTAACTTAATAATCGACTCCCATAACGAAAATCATCTAACAATTAATTTACACCGAATATAAATTGCTATCCATCAAAACACATGACTATATACTTTTTCCTTTATAAATAACTTTAAACGAAGTAAAACAACAACGTGAAACATTAGCATTTTCCACAGAACCGCGACCTAACTTTCCGTTTAGTAGATTGATCGGGTCGAAGTCGTGCGGCGGACACTTACAATATTGAAAATGAAATCTATCAAGTGATCCGGAGCCTTTATGAAATGTCAATCTATAGAGCAACTTACCGTAAACCTTATTCTTTTATAATACGTAAGACTTGCCGCAGTTAAGGTCCCACACTCTACAGGCAAATGTGGATAAGGAAAATTCAGCTAAATTTTGTTTATGTTACGGGAAAATAGTATAACTTCTACCACATAGGATCGCAGAGAGAGGTATTAAAAAACCAAACATAGCAATAAATCAAAACAGCGACGGTTGCATTGAAGTGTTGAGTAGGAAACTTCATTTACAGGTTTATTTAGTACCGAAAGTTTAGAACTAGACGGGATCTCTCGCGCAAGAAAAAGATTTTCCGACTTCTGAGCTTCACCATTTCTTGTGTAAAAATCACATGAAATTGTGGACGTACGAGCAACGTACCTATCAGTTTGAAAAACTTATGAAGACGTTACAGTCGTATTTTTTAAATTTTATTTTTATAAAAAATCCAACCGCTTTTAGAGTCAATCTATGATAACTATATTAATATTGCTTTAATTGCGACGCCTGCCTACTTGTTAAAAGTTACTGGTCATTAGTTGGTTATCTATGTATTATTTTCGGAGAAAGTTTATAAATAATTTATTTTCATATACACATATATGAAGCAGGCCCATTAATCATAATATTGTTTGTTGATATGGTTAAATAAGATAAATGGAGGAGGATTAAAAGTGTTGCCAGTAATTCTAAATTGTATGTATTGTGGGTGTTAATATCACACATTTTGAAACGAAGATGGACATTGGAAAGCCGCGGTAATCTACAGGAACGCTTACAATTTTCATATTTTTGTGTCATGGCGTACCTCACTGTCAAGTATCATTAGTAGCATAATTAACTCAACGCCATAAATGACACTTTCAGTAAAATTCCATTACAATTATTTAGACGTAAGGGCCTTTGGCTGATGGCAGTAGACAGACGATAAGAAAACTGATATTCTTCCAAAAATATCATTTAGGTACCTATATCTTGCTCCATTTTCAGAATGATAATATAAATATTACTTATTTACGAGGCATTTAATGAGTTTATTTCTGTTTGTAAGAGATCTTTCTCATGAAAATATCCAAAAATAAACTCTTTAGTTCGAATATTTATCTCACATTACGCCTCATATCAGAGGTATTGAATATTTTTCTTTAACAAAAGACTTTTTCTTGATTTATTTCTAGAATTCCGTTTTCGTTCGAAATCTGTGTTTGAAACCGGACTAGCGAATAGGTTTGAAATGTAAAAATTCCTGTAATATCTATGCATACATTAATGTTCAGTGAACGGAAAAGAAACTGACATGCGCATCTCAAAGATAGGAAAAGATTGGATTTTGGGGCGAGCGTGCGTGCGCTACATTCCAATCTTCAGGTTTCACTTCCGAGCTGGATTTTAAAATTCTTGCTTACAGAATTTAAAATTTTCAACTACGAAATACCTACTTCATATATTTTTACCATTACTGATACACAAGGTCTAATAATGTCCTAACTTTTAGACCTTGATCGTACACGCTCATTTTATGATCTACCCCTTATCATGCCATGCTTTATAAGCTGTGAACTGGCATTTAAATCGCTGCTGCCCATAGTTTATGCGGTGTTTATATGCAAGTCTTCCTAAACGACACATTCGTCACGTAAATCATGAGATTGTTTCTCAACTATTTGATAATATGGCTCTCCTATTTGTAAATGTTATATGAATGATTTTCTTCAAAATCTACAGCACGTAGGAATCTAATTGCAAATTAAAATTACAAGTTTATACGATATCATTGGAACTATTCGGGGCAACTCCAGTCGCAATCTTTGCTTCAAATAGCTTCGTGAGGTTATTGCCAATATCCAATGGAATGGGAAGTAGGTATACTGTGTAGGTACCTATCTACAGACTTAATCTATAAGTTACTTGAACACCTGCTCGAAAAAGGTTACCAAAAAAGGTTGCCTGAAAGTGAGCGGTTTTTCCTGTAAACGGTGAACAAATATGGTGCTAATGCAATTAAAAGTCTTGGAATTCTTTGTTTGCGTGCAAACACTTTTCATTAACAAAAAAGCTAGCAGATACATCATGTCCAACAAACTAAAGTAAAATTAGATTACACATAACACGTGCGTACCTACCTTATGATTTTCTCTTTGTAGTAAAATTTTACGAGCGGTAAAAGTCAAATATAAAGTAAGGTACCGCTCAGTCGTAATATATTAACTACATGTCTGACACAGTACAATAAAATGGTACACATGTGGACTGCCACGGAAGTGCGCCCTAGGGCACCGACAAAGGACCGCTACAAAAAGGAAAATGACCCAAATCGCACGTTTTATAAATACCTAAACTAACGGACGATATTTTTTGGAGTAGCCTAGACTGAAAAAGTTCGAACGGTTTATTTTTTTTTATTACGATACAATACGCGTGAAAGCGACATTTTTTTTAAATGTTCTATCTTGCTAATACCTACCAAATTCACACGCTTTTTATGTTATCCATGTATCCATGATTGTATGTATTCATGTTTCAAATGTGATATACCTCCTACATAGGTACGTCTGCTTCTTTGATTATCAACTTCAATTTTGATGCTGTAAGTACGAGTCCGAAGTCCTGAGTCATCAATATAAATAGTTAAGATAATTAATTATGTAATGCTTAGGTACACCTTTCTAAGCTTCAGGAAGAAACATACTTACTGCGAAAAAGCATAGAGGCAGATACTAGATAATATAGTATAACTTGTTACTTGGATTAAAAGTACAGATTAGTTTAGAACTGTAATAGGCTAGACTCCAAAACCTTATTTAACACATTAGTATCGAAGCCCCAGTCACAAGGTTATGAGTTACTAAATTGTGAAGTAGCTAATATTAAGTCTCTCAACTTATATTAAGGTTACACCCACTCTCGAAAATTCTAAGCAATTTAAAGCAATATTACTATATCAATGTTACACGTTGTTTTAAAGAGTTTTCAGATTGGGGCCGACTTATTCGAATTAGGTATTTCAGTTGCTGAATTAGTCTCTGGCAGTCTGGCAGCAAAGGAATAATTCATACAATAACATACATTTATAGACACATTTATTTATCAGCAAAATAGTTACGCCGATGATAACGAATAAAGTCATTTAATTGTGAAAAATATATTTTTTTACACGTGTTAGCCCACAGTGCCCACCTTAAAACGTATTTAATGTATCTACCCACGTAAGCTTAGCGTGGGCTGATGATTATCTTAAGTACTATAAATAAACCTTTTACATCTATATATGAGTTTGGTCAAAACACCTAGCTATTTTGTTTGGCAAGCCAGTGTCCAAACGATGTTTTTGCTTTCAATTCAGAAAATAATATTTCCTATCATGAAGTCTAATCTAGTGATTTCAGACTTTACTAATAAGTCCTTCAACTGTTAACACATAGGTAACAATATACAATGCTCATTCACAAAAACCTCAGCCTTCTGATTCTCTTTAAAATGTGAAAAGAATTAGAATTAATTCAAGCTATCATCATTACTATCCAAAATATTTATCTCATTTTGCTATCTATCAAAATTCAAGAAACGTTGACAAGTGGTCGTGTAGGAGGCTGTAATTTCCCGCTAAGCTCTACCTCTGAGTCCTGGTGCTTCCCTAAAACAAAGCTTGACGGACGTGCCACCGAGCCTCGTAAGTGCTTCAGTAATGATTGATTGGTCTCCCGCAGCTATAGGTATCAATCAGAACCACGTATCCGTCAGCATGAAACGGATCCGCCAATCAACATATTTCAAACTCCTACTTCATACTTCAATGTAACCAGAAGAATGTTATGAAAGTAACAAAACACCCAAAATTTTTATACAACTTCAACAGCGACAGCACTTAAAATTAAATAAGGATCTAGTTGAGCGAAAGCTGTGTTTAAAATGGAAAATTTGTGTATTTTCCAAGCGCTATTGTACTCCAGCAAACAATGTCAACTTAAGCAATTAGTCAGAAACTAAGTGTGAACGTAATTTGATCCAAAATTGTTTACATTCAAACTTTTAGCATCACATGGCTTCTCGCTGAACACTTTCTCAATCAATATTTTGTTTTATAAACCCAATCAGTCTGGTAATTGAATATTTTTTGTTACCTTTTTCCCTTTCACCATTAACGTGCAATTTTAAGGGTCATTATAATTAAAAATATCCTTTGTTTCTGAAGGTTAAGGTGATGTACAATGCATACATTACCTAAATCTAAAGTTCAAATAAAAATAAGATTGCACACTTAGATACAAATATCTATACGATACATTTTACTTATAATAAACAACATCGGAGATTGTGAAACGGCACCACGTTTACTTATAGCATATGATAATGAAACGAACATACAGGAGCAAAATACGAGTGCACCGATAACTGGAATAGAGCGTCGAGAATTCATTATAGATTGACAAGTGAATATTTTCCTCGCAGCAGTCGCCAGGCAATTTCCAGCGACACGAAGGAAATTTTAGAGACTGTAATTTGAAATCTAAAACTAAATCTCATCGGGTTTCATAGAAAGTACTTACCTTCCAACTTTCACCTGTGAATGAAAAATTCATAAAAATATTCTGTTGACGAAGCGATATAAAAATGCTAGAAAAGTCGAACAACCTTTCAGTAAGGCAAAATTTTATAGGCCCTCGATATATCCGACCTTTCTAAAGATTATGTTACACATCTGTTTACAACACCTGCAAGGTAGGATTAACCTATTGAATGAAATATACAAAAAAATATCTAAACCAGTATCGCTGGGATTATTGTAACTAAGTTTGTACAGAAAACGGTGTTAGGTACTTTTCGAAAGGTTTTAGGTTTTTCCCGAATCTGATTATACTTTTTAATTTTACGACAAAAACGTCACACGCCAAATTGAGTTCCGTAATTAAAGCCTACGTCAGAAGCAGAGCACGAATTTGAACACGATTTCTGGACCCTTAGTAATCCAATATTATACAATGTTATTTTTCATTTTGTTACATAACATTTATATCCATCTACAACAGAGTACATTTTCCTACCCGAAAAGATAAAAAGAAACGTTAAAATCTGTGCTCGTATGAAAATTAAAAGTATGAATATGGACGAAGCAACATAATATTTCATTTCAATAATATTCATCGTTACAGATTACAGATGTTTTTTTTTGTAATTTCAGCTTAATCATGAAAAACTGTAGACTAACACATGAATAATTTAGCACCTGTAAACTTATGATTCAAATGTTAACACAATAGGTACGTTTTCTTACAAATATAAATAAACGATGCTTTAACAAAAATGACTCCTATATTAATAATTCCATAGATTTTTTGGTAGACAGTTGAAAAACACAAGCTTTGCTAATACATATTAGCGGGGCCGAAAGCTTAAAGAAACCATTACGCCGATGCGATCGTTTCCGATAGACGTACATTCACCATACCATTACGCACAGTAGGTACGTCGCACAATTACTTCTCATAACGTTCCAAAAAAACCATAAAGCCAATTACTAACATTAATAATGATGTCTTCTAAGTCGGCCGTCACTGAAATCGCAAGTTTCATCATTGAAAGTCTACGCCAAAAAAGCATATACGAGTAGGTATGCAGAAAAATATGCAAAAAAAGGTGAAGAGGAAGCGACAAAAGGTGAAGTGTCCCTTCGTCCAGCATACTCACCATGGAATCCTGATATTTCATGAATGTCAAAAAAC
>NWSH02000560.1:6397974-6428710 GCA_002382865.2 Heliothis virescens
GTTTTTTGACATTCATGAAATATCAGGATTCCATGGTGAGTATGCTGGACGAAGGGACACAAGGTGAAGTGAAATATGTCAATCATACGTTTTGGAAAAATGACTTTGACCATTGGACAGATAGAGACATGTGCAATCTAGTACAGACGCTCAAGGGCACGCCACAATAGTGGCGGTAAGTCCCCTCTTTGAGGAGTGGCTCGGGAGGAGTCATGGCGCCCTAACCTTCCGCATGACGCAGGTCCTCACCGGACACGGATGTTTCGGGAGGTACCTGCATCGCATTGGGTGGGAGGTGGCGCCCGGGTGTCACCACTGCGCGGACGTCCAGAGGACCGTGGAGCACACTGTTGAGGTGTGTCCTGCTTGGGATGGGCACCGCCGTGTCCTCGTAGCGGCAATGGCGCGGCGACCTCTCGCGCCCAGCCCTGGTTCAAGCCATGTGCGGGGCGAGAGGGAATGGGATGCCGTCGCCTCCTTCTGCGAAGCAGTTATGCAGAGGAGGCGGCGGGCGGCTGCGAGTCCGCACCGGCCATCCCGGCGTTGCCGTGGACCTGGTAGACACCACGGGCGTCGGGTGTCGAGAGATGACTCCCGGCCACCGTAGGCGTGGGTCTGTGGGCGGTGAGTTTCGGGTGGCTCATCGTCCTTCCGTCTCCTAAGAGACGACAGGCCCGTGTCGGCGGCGCGCGTTGTTCCAAGCGCTCCTCAGAGAGTGTCAGCAAACCCCTGCGGGGCCCACTAGGGCCAGAGCCCGTCGGGGCTGCGGGTTGTTCGAAAGAGTTACCGCGGCCCTGGCACACAAAGGGCTCCCGAAGGAACACGGTGGGTTTTAGTCAGTAAAAGTCTGACACTCCCTTCCGCTGTCACCCACAGCGGGAGGGGTCATACTGATGATTTCCCATCGATATAAAAAAAAAAAAGTACAGACGCTCAAACCTACTCAAATCACTATTGCGATATGGTTGAAAAATTTAATAAAAAAATTGACAGATTGTGGTAGCTCGCTGTGCTGTCATCTGTACATTTCATTCTTGTCTCGAATCAAAATCAATAGATGAGCCTTCACGATTTGCACCTGTCGACCGTCTGAAAAAGGTGGTCCACAAAATCAATAAAATAGACTGATACTTGATATGACATTTTCGCTAGACAGATTCAAAGACTGGAGGTAAAATTCTGAAAGTATTTACAGTCCCTGTACCTAATCTAAAAATATTGAAGCAAATATTTCTTGTAAAAAAGTATAAAAAGCCCCAAAACAGTAGGGATGGAAGGAATTGAGTCATTTGAAACGGAAAAGACAAATAGGGCAACTGATTTCGAAAGCCGTAAATATCTTGTATCGGAAATATGTATTTGAAGAACTTTCACAGACAACTGAATACCCGTTTTGCGATTCAAATGCAAAAGTCTTCAACTTTAGAACAATATCCGGTGTAACATTTTGATACAGGGCACATTACATATAGGTATGTTTTTCTACAACTTTCGTTCGTACACCTAAGTATTAGTATAATAATGGCCGATTGTTGGCCACGGCGGCTGTTCTCATACAAGATCAGCCACCTGCATAGAACATATTATAGTGCACACGCATTCGCGCAAACAAAGGTGCACTTCCTATTCCCTCACTCTCATAGACCGATGGGATGGCAATCCGCATGACCGAAGAGACATCAAGCGCAAGACCGACATTAACGTAAGTATTAGTATAAACTATAGAATCGTAATGACTAACAAAATATTTCTGCTAAGCAAAGCCTGAAGAGAATACACAACATTATTACCGCAATTCTATTCCCAGTAAAATCTAGCGCATTACCGGCTACAATTCCTCCGTAATCACCGGATTGTTATACCTTATTTTTTCAAACTTACCTATGTTCCTCTTATTGATTCCAATACAAAATAAACTCTGAATTTTTTTTCCAAAATATAACTGTATTTAGTAGCTGTCTGCGAAGAATTAGATTGAGTATTCCAAATCAGTGGACTGCAATAATTCCAATATTTTCCTCACCACTTGGATAAATCAGCGAGAAACATTATTAGATGGCTTTTCATCAATGTTACCTTCCAATTTCAGAGTTTATTTAAAGTTCTGAAAAGTTCAGCGTATTATATGAAAATAATATATTTTCTATCTGAGTTCTTTCTTAGACTTCTGTGCGCAAAAGGTAAAACGGGACCCTATTACTAAGACTTTGCTGTCCATCCGTCCGTCTGTCCGTATTTTACGTACGGAACCCTTAGCGTAAGAGTCGGACTCGTACTTGGTCAGTTTTTTCATTTAGATATGAGAAGAGCGTTTTGTTCTGAACAGCGCTGCTAGCTTGAAGAGAGTTGCAAGATGAGGGACTGCCTTAAAAATATATCTTCATTATCCCTCCAATATACTGTAACTATATATTGTTGCATCCACAAATCTGTTACTTATTCATTCAGCAACAACATTCACTGACGTAGCAACTTTGACTTGATTATAAATTATTTAGAATTCAATAGTAAAAATTTCGTTTTTAATTACATATCGTCGATTGAATGTCCTACATCTGGTGGTACTGACCTAAGTGAGATATTTTTTTATGTTCCCAAAAATTTTAACGTTTGTGAATATTTTCTACTAAAGCTAAAGTAATCATTTTACTGAAGTTAACTCGTTTTTAATCCAGTATTACAGTTTAGAGCCTGTGAAGAACCAAGAATGTTCTCGTCATCAAGTTAATTTGTTCCTTAATATTTATGTTGATTACTATAATACATAATGTTGTCTACGCCACGTTTGACCAAAGTACTAAAAATCCACCCTTAGAGAATCTCAAAATAGCTACTTAATATGACTAACGGCTTCTATAACCCAGAAACGATTCGTTTCGGTATACCTAACCATGGCAACTCATATAATTAAGTTATTTAGCTCGGTTATCGGGTTGTAGATAAAATATCTATAGTAATCTACCATCGATACATATGCATTAATCTACAGGATTATAAGGAACAAATCAACGTTTTTCGATACTATACACCGTGTATACGCTACAGGGGCCCATTTCGCAAACGAGTTCCCATACAAAAAGAATTGTCTCCTTTCTGTCAAACATTAGTTCCTGTTCTGGCCACCTGCACAACTGACGCGTTATGTCTGAATCAAATTATCAATAATTCAGACATATTCATTATTAATACTTTTGACAACATAACCTCTTGGAACATTATTACAAAATTGATAAATTTATGTAGAATAAGTGGTAAAAATAATCTAGACCACATGACGCAGTTTCTCTGGAGCATTGGCAAACTGGTAAATGATCCTTCAGCAACTCTATTCCATGAATTACGACAACGCATATTCAGAAGATCACAGGAAGAAACCATTTCGGAAGAAATCCCAACAAAACCATCAGCTATCTGCAGCAGCGTCAGGTGTGTTGAAATAGTTGATAGTACAAGTTCACCGATTTTCAGGAAACCCAAGCAACTAGAAGCGATCTCTGTAGACGTTCAAGTAGGAAGTGGAATATTCACGAATCGCCACGCGTCAGTTCAGTGTCGAGGGGCATTTTGCGGGAAGCAACACAAGTATACCAGCATCACAACCGCGCGTCGTTCTGATCGTGGCACTGGCGGTGGTTTGATGGCTTTTAAAAAAGATGCTCAAACTAAGACAATGAAATTAAAAATCTGTAAACAACATCGCGATATAATTGCGGGTCTCCATCAATGGCCGATGCGCGGAAACAATTATTGCGACCAACCAACGAGTAGCAAATTAAGTCAGCTGAAGTCTTCGCTTACGCACATGCTTAACTCTTTGAAAGTGGAAAAAATACAGAGTGTTCCCCGTTATATACCACAAGACAGGGAAGTGATAAGATTATACAAATCTGCAAGTTTAGACCTTAACGTTGACTACGAGATAAGGTACAGACGGAAACGCGGACCACGGTTAACTCAATCCAAGATTAAGCCGTTGAAAATTGCATAACCTTAAATGTAAAGTGTCATGACATTAATTATATTCAGAAACAAGAATAACAGGGAACGTAATTGAATTTCCCCATGTCACGTGACAATTACCGCAGCCCGGAGCGAGTACACATGTGTTATATGTATGAAAAAGATGTAGACTGTCATTCAGTTCGTCTGCTGTGCTTGATCTTGTGTGCTAGAGATTAAAAAAAATGTATTTAGTGTACATAATTTGTTTGATTATGAGTATGTATTAAAAATATTGGAGCTTGTTGTGTTAGGATCATATTTTGTTACATTCGGAATATTAGCTAACGGACTTAACGGTCAAGTGAATAGCAAAACAAGCCCGAAATATATTTATTAATACCTATAACTTCCATTATTATTTGTTAACCTTCTTTGCCATACCTACCGCTATCGATGGTAAGTCGGACATTCCAAAGTCGTTTTAAGTATGCTGCACTTTATAAGTATTTTTAAGCAAAGATTTTCTTTAAAAACACAATACAGTTCCTACTATTCAATCATACATTAACATATTTATAGGTTTCTGTAGCCGAATGGCAAAAAACGGAACCCGTATAGATTCGTCATGTCTGTCTGTCCGTCCGTATGTCACAGCCACTTTATTCCGAAACTATTAAGACTACACTGTTAAAACTTGGAAGGTAGATGTATTATATTAACCGCTTTACGATTTTCGTACAAAAATAACAAAAAAATATTAGGTGAGGTTCCCGATACATGACACTGCAACTAAAAATGATTTTTTTCATCAAACCTGTGTGTGTCTAGGGATAGGTCTTAAAAAACGGTACTGAGGTTTCTAAAACCAGTTGTGCTAGTCCAACTCGCACTAGGCCGGTTTTTTTAGGTATAACTTTATCCTGTCAGAAACTCATTTAAGCAACAGTAGGTAATAAATCGCAAAGGTTTCTTTTGTAATTGATCTCTCGTTAATTTAATTCTCTGAAACTTGAAAGAGTTGTGCTTCATTGTTATAAATAAATACGAAAATATTTTTTGAAAATCAAAATTGTACCAACATTAATTTTACTTACGCTTAAAATGTACGGTTCATCTAATACTTCTGACAATCATAACAAAAACTTTAAAGTATGTTAATAACTAGCGCGATTGCCGACGTAACAAAATTGAACAGGGAGTCATTTATCATGGAATCTAACTTCTCGTTGTAGTTACGCAGCAGTTTCATTCGCTGTCTATGAAAAGTCGTACTATTGAAGTGCTGACGTCAACCGTGGCGTTGATATATCGAATATGGTGTAATAAAACATGTTTTTTTCGAATTACTTAAAGCTTCAGTGACCCGACCTCCGCCGCTGGACAGCTACAAATGACCCGCGGCTCTCCCCCACCAGTGTCAGTGAAATTCAAGCTAAATTAATTTCCAGAGTTTGAAGATTTTTCTCTCTTGTTTGGTTCAAGCATGTAATAATTGGGTCAAGATAAAACGAAATTCCGTATACTTACAAATATAATTGTAAATTCTTCTCGATCGCAACAAAGATTTCGATCAAAAAGCTTCAGTAGAACGAGGTAGGAGTGATAGACCACTTACAGTGTACCGGTCCACTTAATTATACATAAGCTGACCTGATTGAAGTTGGAAGTTGGTCGTCCATCTTAATTTCTGTCTTGACTCAGTCCTCGAACACTATTCAATATTTCACCACTCGGAAAGTCAGATTCATGGATTACGCGTTAGGAATTGGGAATGTGTTAATGATGGTAGAGGTCGATTTAAAATCAACTAACAATCTATACATATAATAATTGTTTTATAAATTCTAAGATGCTTCTTAAAATAATAGCGGAACCGCAAAATCAAATGTAAAATATAATAAAAGTGTACTTCATGCAGCCGCCCTTTGCGGCACTTGCATATGACACAACCATCCGTCATCTCGATTGATACAGACTCGCCCAGCCTCGCCAATCAGCGGCCAGTGCAGTCATATGCCATTAAGATTTATTATTAGCTTGATACCAATGTGCAATATAATGTTGGTGCTATAGGCTATATGTTCGCTAATTTCTCGTTAGTTAAAGTAAAACAACATTTGTGACACCTAACTAATTCAACTAGACAGCATGACACAGAAAAAATAGGTCCTATCAGAACCATCTAAATATATTTTCAGGTAATGTGGCAGTATTTTGAACATTATGGCATTGGAAATGAGTTAACATCTACCTAATTCAACTAATAGGGTTGGAAGTTGCGGCAGATAGTTGGTATTTATAATCAACTTGATAAACTTCTGAAAGGGATCAGCAAGTCGGTTAAACTCATTATCTGTCACCGAAACAGTGGCTGAGCTAAAAGTTAGTAAGTAGTGTGGAGTTGCGACTGTTATTAAGGCCCATTTACACATTGCGATTTAATTGCCCGTTGCTTGCCTCTTTATTGCAGAAATATTTGACATGCGATCATTAACTTATTGCACGATCAGGGGGCACGGCAGTGCCCCCGCCAAGTCAAGCAGAAAAAAGCGGCACGGCCGTACCATCCTTTTCTCGAAGCAATTCAGGCCATTTTCGACTCCCTATAATTTCGTTGTGGATAAAACTAGAAGCCTGAATTTTCAGCAACTAATCAGGCATTGTATAAATACGGTGTATTTAAAATTTCAGACAATTTGAACCAGTAGTTTAAGAATGACAACTTGGTAAAGTTTCTGAATTTTGTCACTCACTGACTGACTCACCGATCATCAAAAGTATAAGGCACTTCTAGCAGACATAGAAGCTTCAAATTTAGAATATATATAGAGTTTAGTGTCCTTATTATGGGAAAATTCAAAAATTTTGTAATTTCGGTCCAGTTTTCTAAATACACTAACTGCATGAATAACTTTGTAATCCTATATAAATGTATAGGATTACAAGGTTACATTTGCAGGTAATGAATTATTACTGTACAATAGAAAATAATAGGTGTAGATAGATACCTACTATATGAGGCATAACGGGAGGGGGAATAGAGTGGGTAAGGGTGTTTAGCCCATGAAACTGAACAACATACCCGTGGGAAAATATGTTGAATTATGAAAATAAGTCTTTCCTTACATTTCAAATTATACTTATATTCCAAGTGAAAAGTTGTTCAGTTTCCTGGGCTGAACACACCCTTTTTACGGGTCTTTTGTATTAATGTAAAAGATAAACTCTACAAAAAGAAGTGAGATGCCATCAAAAACATCCTGTAAAAAACCCAAGTCAAGCTCAGGCTCTCTACAGTAAAAAGTTGTGAGATCCATGTAATACCAAGTCAGGTTAATCTTTTTAGTCTGTACTTAAAGGACCTTCTGTCTTAAGTTATTACATAAGTTATTAATCATGCCAATATTAAAAATATGTTACGTTTTATCAAAATAGATCGACTTGGCCATCGCATGAAAACACAATGAATATTACAATTATATAGATTCTTTAGTCTATCCGCACCTCACGCGACTGAAATTCTCGAAACGCCAAGTTCATTATCGGACTCTTGTTCGCCATTGAAGTTTCAGGAGCATTAACTTCTTTAAGATACTCACCTCAATCATCATATCCGGAAGGACTCTGATGAGGAATTCGGTTGCTGGCCCGTCGTGCTGTGTCGTGTGATACATACTAATAACCAAATCATGCGATGGCCAAGTCGATCTATTTGATAAAAACGTAACATATTTTTAATATTGGCATGATAATAACTTATGTAATAACTTAGGACAGAAGGTCCTTTAAGTACAGACTAAAAAGATTAACCTGACTTGGTATTACATGGATCTCACAACTTTTTACTGTAGAGAGCCTGAGCTTGACTTGGGTTTTTTACAGGATGTTTTTGATGGCATTACATTTACACAGTGCAAGTAGTATCTTGCTGCAATAAAATGGCAAGTAACAGGCAATGAAATCGCAATGTGTAAACGGGCCTTAAGTATCTAATTCGATATTTTCTTCCTTCAGGAATTCACAGTATACACTCAGTGAAATTAATGCTAATTTTATTTACTAAGGTAGTTATTTCAGTCTTTGATATGAAATGTTATATGGAAATAGATTACGATGTTACATATTCATTAGATTACATTTATCCAGATTGAAACATAACAACCATGGCTTATTTTGTGAAACCAAATCAGGTGGATTCAAATACAAAACGTGGCTTCGTAATAAAGTTTGTTTTTATACTAATTTATATTCTATAACGTACAAAGCCAAAAGTACAAAAGAACGAAGTTATCAAGAAATCTAAATTACAGTCGTAAAGTTTTACGACATAACAATCACTGGAGTATTGATTCTCGCCGATCAACAGGATAAAGAACTGCTTGGAAACCAACTTATAAGTATATATGGGTTTCACTTAACTTCTTCCCAGTTTTATTTACTTTCTCTATATAATGTACTAGCCGTTTTCCCGCGGTTTCACTCGCATCCCGTGGGAATTACTGCCCGTACCCGGATAAAATATAGCCTATGTCACTCGTGGATAATGTAGCTTTCGAATAACGAATGAATTTTTAAAATCGGTCCAGTAGTTTTTGAGCCTATTCATTACAACCAAACAAACAGACAAAGTTTTCCCCTTTATAATATTAGTATATAGATGTATTACCTATTGATCAAATTACTTACCCACGCATAGAAACCTTTCATAATAAACTTCTCATTGAAGAACAATATTATATAAATTAATGTTGCTCTACTTGTTCCCTAGTGTGCATTAGTGTTGGTTGACAGCGACTCTATTCCTTAACTTTTCTTTGAATAAATAAGGATCTATGTATATCTATTCTAATAATACAAAACTGAAGAGTTTTGCCTGAACGCACTAATCTCAGGAACTACGACTAGTCCTATTTGAAAAATTCTGTCAGTGTTAGCTAGCCTATTTATCGAGAAAGGCTATAAGTAGGCAATTTTTTATCCGGGTGCGCGGAGATTCCGGGACGCGGCTGAAGCCGCTGGCGGGATAAAAATTTCATACCTTTGATTATATTCTACCCCAATATATGATAGGTATAAAAGCATAGGATCCATTTCGATCCACCAAAAATCAACTAACCATGCTAGTCGATAAAAGTTACCGTCACATGATACCTACCTACTTAGCTTGAGGCTTTTTCAGCTCTTATCCACTTCTAGGTTTCAGATATTGCCACTTACTTTTATCTAAAATTCAGGAAAAATATAATCCTCTGGGAGGCTAAATGAAAATTTTTAGCGAAGGTATAATATTACCCACTTTTTTTTAAATGGCAATATATTTTTGTAACTTAATGGGTATTTGAAATAAAAAATAAATCCGACGACATAAAACATGCGAGATAAACCTATATTCCCTTCGCAACAACGGATCCCATTAAATCAAAGGATAGAAGTGACATCGTAAAATAAATGTATTCCTATTTACATTGATGTACTTGACCCGTATTCAAGAGCCGCTCAACCCTACTGTTGTAAAAACTTCTTAGCATCCCTATTCAGAGATTTTACTTGTAAAGTTAAAAATATATTGGAACTCGTGCAACTCTACAGCAACAACATTTTATAAACGATTCCTTAGCTTTTACGCATTTCAGACTAGTGAACCTACCGCTCGATTTTTCTACGCACAACACATTCTGTGTGACAATAAATTAGACTCGCGGTTTTAGATGTCATTTTTTGCACCGCTAATTGACGCATACATTCTCGTACAGACGACAGCACACCAAGTTACCACAATCTGTCAAATTTCTGCAATAGATTTTAAACCTTATCGCAATGGCGGTAGGTTAATTTTTTATTGGTAAAATTTGACAGATTCGTATACGTTGACCTGCTGTCGTCTGTACAATCCAAGCAGAAAAACGATCCGACAATCTGTTAGTGTGAAAGCGCTGTTATTTTAATCGTGTTCGACCCAGGTACAAAATCGAACCGCAAAAACGTACCTTCAGATGAAAATCAAAACAAAAATAGATTATTTCATTTAATTCTCAGTTAAGAAAATTAGGAGTTTCTTGTGAAACTCTCGTCGTTATAGTTAGTAATATTTTATGAACACTGTTATTAATATTATCTTAAAAAAGTTGAAAAGTTTAACAGTAGCTATCATCAGCTACTGTTGTTACTTATGCTGTGACACTTATTTACGTACGTACGTAATTTTAGCAATTGAATATTACCCTTCCATTATTGTAATAAGGTTGAAAATCTACTGAAGAAATTTGACAGATTGAAGTATGTTGATGTGCTGGCGTCTGTACAGTTTCCACTGTCATCATCTGCCTAGCCTTTTCCCAACTACGTTGCTGCTTCACCTTATGATCGATCGATCCGCGCGGCTTTGTCTTAGCCACGAGCTCTTCTACATACATTCTACATTTTCCACTGTATTGGTAGTTATTCAAATATCACACGTTATACGCTTTATGTCTTGACTGTATTTTATCACAGAATCTTGTGAGCGTATACCTATGCAAGGTCTATTGATAAATGGGAAAGCTGTCGCAAAGAAATATTACCTTAAGTTATGTTGAACAGAATAAAAATATGGACATTGAACAATATTGTATTTTAAGGTATAACTGTAGCATATATTTGTTAGTATCGTGTATATGATAGAAAAATATTCCAGTAATCATATGGAAAACAATTTTAATTTAAAAAAAATGTTGGGGATCAACGTTTTAAGATGCAAAATTCTAAAATACCGGAACAGAAACTGAAAAATATCTCTATATTTTTATGAGGAATATGAGCATACAATAGATAGAAAATTAAACAAAAAGATTAAATGAATATTATCTGCATCTACAGTAAACAGAGATATAATCCAAATCATAAAATAAACAACACGAAAGCTACATGTTTCGTTGTGAAGTGATGAAACTCTTTCGGGTTAAGTATCGTGGAAACTGTGATACAGATAATAAATCGCGTGGATAGTCAAATTATGTGACGTCATAATAATAATTTACTGCTGTCGTCGACGGCGGCTGACAAAAGCGGACGTGACTCGACTGAAAGGCTGCGAAAGGCTCCCGATTTGATTAGCTGACTTTTGGTACTCTACATCCCTTACAAGTCATCCTTGAAACCTTTTAAAAACATATACCCTTCCAGAAAAACCTTTGAATTGTGGAAGATGAATGGTTGAAAAGAATATAATTTTCCATCAAAGTACTCCATTTAAATTAACGTATGTGTATATGTATATTTTAGGCTACATTAATGCATGTAGGGGAGGCCTTTTTTCATTGAATTGAAGGCCAGGAAGCTTTTTAAGGAACTGTATCTCAAAACATATTCAGATAAAAAGCGACACGTAGTTGCCATCCATACTTCAGAATTTTATACTGTACATATGTCTCCATGTGCAGTATTATTCCCATTTCTACCACAATAAAACATTCCTGTGTATGAATCACTGTAACTGTTTATAATCGTGAATTCGTAGTAAAAATATTCCCATTACAAATCATGTAAGTCGTCGAGCATGTTTTGCACTCTAATTTTTCTTGCACAGTTGTTATTGTACATTATCAACAGTATGACTAATATTAGACACTAATACACATTAGAACAGTTCAAGGATTGGCCTTCCGCTAACGTGGTGAGACGAACAGTCCATTTCATTTACAGCGTCAAGAAATTCGTTCCAGAAAATAAAGCAAGCGTCGACCAACCATGAATACGTATAAAAGGATAATATTGTATTGAAAATAATCAGCGAATAATTATGGTTTTAAATTTCATCATGACACATCGTTTGACGAACTAAAAAATTAACGTTGTGTGCAAAGCAATGAAGCAAGACTAATAGCTTCTCATTAAAAATCTAATCTCGCTTGACACCCTCTGCAAATTCCCTTTGTACTGAAATATCAACGCGAAATTCATGTACATTTTCATGAAATTTATAGTAGGTAGTGGTCTTGTGAAGTCTTCTGTCTCCTTACCAAAATAACTGGTTCTTAACGCTAAAGATTCAGTGATTCATAATTGTTTCTGAATATTAAATCCTACTACGATTACCACAAACGCAAAAATTAATAGATGTATGTAGTTACTCTTTTCCACAAAAAACATTGATTAGAACTTAATGAAACTTGGCATATAATCATATTAGAATAACATTTAGACTATTTTTTATCCCTAACATCCGACTCTTGAAGAGACGGATGATAACATGGATAATATACAAGTACAGTATACGGATCCCATTTTGTACTAAATGCCATGGAGAGCATCACTGACATAACAACAAGCACCAAAAATCCTTTTGTGATTGGTTTGCCCCATCATCTGCCTTAGCCTTTTTCCCAACTATGTTGGAGTCGGCTTCCAGTCTAACCCGTTTCAGCTGAGACCCTTTTGGGTATGGAGTGTTTCACGTGGAGCGACTGCCTATCTTATCCTCAACCCAGTTACCCGGGCAACCCGATAACCCTTAAACCTGGTTGTCAAACTTTCTGGCTTCTTTCTGACTACCAGTCCCCACCAAAGATGTTCAAATGACAGCCCGCTGGACCACCAATTTATCATGCCTCCCCAAACACGGAAGAACTCATTATGACAAGATGGTCACCCATCCACGGACCGTCCACGATTAATCGCCTTATTATATATACAGCTATGAGCTCTCTAAGATTGAATTGCCTCAGTATCAATTAATAGACTTTTATTTTTTCATCTAAAACACTACGTTGGAAAAATATGATAGGTATTTCTTTTTGAGAGATTTCAATCAATTTTCAGTACGAATCAGAGATTCGTCCATTTTCCATGTTCGTCCGGTACAAGTTTATGTCTCTTCGGAATCTGGAACACTATTACGTATCTCAAATACAGCCCCTGCGGCTTTCATTTAAGTCCGCCCACTCTAGATTCGCAAGCAAACCTACAAAATGGGCGTTGGCGACTAAGCCTGGGATAATGCCTATGGCGGTAGGAGATAGATTAATGATGATAAATTACCTTCACTTATTTTGTCTACTTACACGGGTGACGGATAAACATTGAATCACCACAATCTTAAATCACTTATTAGAGTAGGCTTGAAACTGATCTTGGCGTCATGCCATTTGCCAAATTGCATACTTTACTTGAAATCGAGACTGAAACTGAGGACGCCCGACCTGGGAAACGAAACCTAATGCTTTACAGTTTCCGACCTCAAATTAAAATCTTTCAGTTCTTTATTGACTACATAAAACAATGAAATGAAAAATCATACCAAAACCAATTTCATACAGAGAAAATCCTTATTATGACATCCAATGAAATATGTGCTCATACTCCTATGAATTCATAGCCGTCACACTTATCTCGATTGTACGCAATTTTTCGCAGGTGACCCATCATAACGTTATTGAATCTATACATTTTAATGGAATATCAGGAGCGTGACATAAAAATATGACGACGCCTGTAACATCGAAATATGACGACGATAATATTGTTATGTGTCGGCGGGGAGCCTTTACGACCTAAAATCCTCATAATATGTCCGCCATTAGTGTAATAAAAATATTTCTTTCTCTTCGTCATTCCAAATTGAGCTATGCTATTTTTGATTTCTGCTGAGTATTGAACGGATGAGGATTCCGTTTAACATATTCATTACTGTTATAAAATCTACATAAAACAACGTTTAACAATTATACGCACCCGTTGACATTTGACCGTCATAATGGTTGTTTTCTCGATGCCAATCCTAAATGATAACGCCTAGAGGGTCACAATATTTTCATTATAAACGAAATGCTTTCAAACTTTATCGTAATCAAAAGTATTACATAAAGCATTAGTAGATAATGTAAAAAAGCTCATTAACCTTTGGAAATTAACAGCCAGCTTTTAGCCTTTAGTATGTCTGATAGATACACAATGTGAATGCTTTCCAATTTTCGATAGCTTTTGTAGTACCTAATGCCTTACTACGTAATCATGTTGATTGTTTAATAATGTAAAACCATTATTAACTCAGTAGTTATTTCAAAACCATGCCTTAATTGAAATTCTCAACTAATATTTATCTTTCACGATCGCTTGCACCCTCAGTGCTGAAATAGAACATTTCATGTGTTATCTAACCATTATACCTACCTACCTACTACTTTATTATTCAATTATAACTATAAGGTCATATTTTCGTATGGTAAAATATGCTGCGGAATTGTTCGAACGAGTTGCCGCGGTGCACAAAGAGCTCCAAAAAGGACAAAGGTGGGTTTAGTCAGTAAGTGTTTGACACTCCCTTCCACTGCACCCATAACGGGAGGGGTCATTTGATGACTTCCAAAATAAAATATAATTATGATAATGGAGAAAGCTTTTTATATCTCCCTCATTTCAATAGTACATACCACGTCCATAAAATACCACCATAACTTTATTACTTCAGGTGGTCTTAAGAATCCCTTTAATAGCAGCACATTTAAATTTAAGGACGGTGAAGCCATTTAGGCCCATGAAGATAATGTTATAATTACAATTTATCACATTCAACAGCAGAGTCGCGCTCGAACCTGTGTGCTTTGACAAGGAGTCGGGATTCATTTCGGTAAAACATTTCATCCTACAAAGCTGTGCAAAAATTATGTCTTTAAGCACAATGCTCCCTTACTTTCGTATAATTTAATGGGCCATTGCACCCCAAATCCTATAATCCATTCAATCTTGCTGGAACTTGATTACGTTTGAAGGAAACAGTCACCAAAGGTCAAGGTCCTGATAAAGTGCAAGAGCACATTCACAATATAATATTACTTTGAGATTCGTAAGTAAACTGTGCTGTTTTAGTATATCCCACGCAATTTCCGTGTAACACAGTCCATTTCATAAGCAAAGACACTTTCGTTTTAGTTTTGGAGCCCTCGGGAGAAAGGGCTCATCTATTCTGAAATGAAACATTCACCAGTTCAAAAACTTGAATTTATGAAGGTCTCATCCGACCATACACATATGATACGTTTATTATGATACAATGTTGCAAGCATTTATGAGTATCAAATTGACTTCAAACAGGAAAGCTGCTATGTTTGTATTTTTTTTATATTTTGATATCTTTTATTTTATACTTAGAACTTTATTGGTGTCCGGCCTGAGAAATAGCAATAAATGGTGGTGGTCTTAAGAAACCAGATTGTTGGACATGGACGCTACTGGACAGCCGTATAAAAAAGGATGAGAACGTAAAGACATATAGCCAACTTAACTTTAAATAGGTCTTCATAAACTAGAAGGATTCTCATAAACAACGAGTCACCTCACAGTGGTACCTATTGGATATGAAATCATCAAACTTGTCTAGAAGTTTAATAATGCTTAGACTCTCTACGCGACCTAGACTGTCCAAGTTATTACCTTCTATTGATTCTATTTGCTTTGAAATTAAAGTCTGTGTATCTCTGTTAAAATCAGTTAAAATTCTCAAATTAAACTTATACATATTTTCCCTTTCTGTTCTTTATGTAAATCTAATCATTTCATAAATTTTAACACTAAACAAGGTTAATCTACCATTTTTATGTTGACTACAAATTGCCTTTATAAAATCCTGTTTTGTTTCAAGACTACAGAGAAACTTACTCACTATGTAGGTATAGGTAGATAAGTTTCAACATCCAGAACTTTACGGTCTTTAGCTATAGTTAAAATGTGGAAAACAAACAAAATACTCCAATGTTTTTAATTGGAAAATGGACGAAAAGCGCCGAAATGAGAAATAGTTTCGTAGGTCCTACTTGTAAACTGTTCTGTAATACACTTGTATATGATATAAGTGTATGTAGGTACCTACTGATTTAGGTGTAAAGCATACTTGATGTGTAGATATTGCGGCAATGATTACCTAAGTACTATGTATGTTGACGGGGTGACAGTGACAAATTAAATAGCCAATCCTAATCCCATGGGACCCTTATTAGCCTCGATCACTATGGATCAATTGCGGTGAGATTATTATCTATGAGGATATCGCTATACTGGTAATCGAGTATATGTTCCAATACTATACTAACGTAACCGATGCAACTAGTGAAATTAAGAGTCCAGTAATTTTTAAGTGCATCAATAACAATAATAAATACACAAATCTTTCGAAGACAGAAGTACGTGTAAATATTTGCTTTAAAATTCAACTTGTCTCTTTTGTAAAAGAAATATTAAGTTATTCGTTCAAGAGAAGAGATTCATTGTTGTAAAAGTTTCAAATTAATTCTGCTAATCACTCCCAACTTTGACTCAGACCAATTAAATATTTATGTTCGTTACAAAACAATTAACAGTGAACATTATAATGATGTTGGGAACATGCCGAGTTCGCGAATGTTCTTAACATAATAATAGGTGACTCCGTGTTTATCTAATATAACCTGAGCATTACTAAAGTGGCTATTCAGTCGAGCTTCGCCTACACATCTTTTGTTTCCTTAAGCAAATGAGAGGCCTTACAGTACATGCATAAATTTGAGTATGTTGAATATGTCATCAACTTTGAAATTTGTAACAAATAAAGTAAATGTTGCTTTCACCTCTGTACGTTGTATTTTAATTGTTTGGAATATTTTTTTAGGTCTTATTGAATTTACGTTGAGGAATCCAACCCGGCTGAAAGTCAACTTTGGCATCTTGATACTAGAGAGCATTTTTCAAAGTAAAAGTATTAAATTATTACTTCGAAAATCGCCAAGCAAGGCCTTATATCTCTACTGAGTCCGAAAAAGGATCCATTTAATGAATGGTGAAATATTCATATGAATATCTGTGGAAAAAAATATGACGTGTTTGCGAGGGATATAATGAAAAGGGAATGATACCTTATTTTTTAAATGAAGCCGTGTGCTTTAATGTTAATGCAAAAGGAATATTAAAATTACGGGGAATCATGTTACATATAGGCATCATTTGATTAAGGACGAGCTTAAAAATCATAAAGTATACGAAGATATCTATTGTAAAGTATAAACCTTATGAATATGAAATTTGCATCGTGATTTTCAATCTGACTCAATACGATGTCAAACTTCTTAGTAACTATACGAATGGTAGAAGCTTTGACAACGATTCCTGCTCAAATGGAGCCTTTGTTAGATTAATACCTATGTTCTTATAGTGCTCATTTTGATTCTGAACTATGGTAAAGGTCTGTGCAAGAATGACTGTAACTTGGATAACGGAATTTTTGCTGATATACCCGAGATGGTGGTGCGACTTGCTGAAAATCGTCGAGGATAATTTCCGGATTAATCCGCACCCAGTTTAATCTCGGAGACTGCGGAAAAGAAAAAAATCTAATTGCTAGAAATTGTACCGCCCACCAGGCGCTATTGTGTGATATAACTGAATGAAATATACTAGCAATTTAATAACATTTACTCAGTAAAAGGAGAAATGAATCAGATTGAGATATAAAATTTTTAATCTTGGAATTTATGAACGTTGCAGTAAAGAAATATCATTGTGTAGATTTTTTTACATCTTTTACATATTAAAAGCCTTACTAGATTTGCGTACATACAAATATTTAATATTCATATCTGCTGCTAATAGGTACCTATTTGTAAACATGTTTGTAAACCCAAATGCAAAATAACGCAAGTGCTGCACTGAAACCTTAAAGCTTTCGTTTAGACAAGTCTTTTCTATACAAACTGATACAAACTTGATCAAAATGTGGTAACTAATCAGTAAGTTCATAACTACACATACCCACAACTATAATGAAACTCACAACCCCCACTTTGATGTAGTCGGGTAACAGCAGGGTCGGCATCACGGTCGATATCCTGTCGATACAACGAATCATGATTCCATGCATATGTAATGTCCCACTTGGGTATATACCGCGTATTTTAACGTAATACTTACCCCAAATCCATCCAGTATTTTACCAAATCCACAAATCGATGTACGGCACATTCAGCGTAATTGATGCTTTTATTAAAAGAAACGTTTTCACTTCAGAAGCGACGCCCACACATCTTATTTCGTTCCCAAGTTTATCGGGCGCCATTATAAACATTATCGACAGAGCTGAACTCATCGCTTGAATTCGTGAAGTTTCCACTTCGTTTTTTGCTTTCAGATACCGAAATAGTAAATGTCGATTTGGCAACCAATGTTGCTTCTTGCTTGGAGATCAAAAATGTAGGTATTTGTTTTTCTCCTTTATCTGTGAATTCTCTCCACATTAACCCTCCAAAGCTTCCCTAGTACCTAAAGCAGCTATTGTTCAGAAAATTATGAACCACTTCAGTTCCGACTGTAAAACAAACAGTATTAGTCAGGTAAATATTATCTTTCCCTCAATAAAACTGATGTGCTGATGTTTAATTCAAGATTTGACCAATCTTTTCAAGACATTGTTTTCGTTGCGACTTGTCGACGCTCAAACGGAAAATGTTTTTCTTGTACCTGTAATTTACTGAAAATAATGTTTTTGAGCATATTAACTCAATAAATAGCTCTAATTATTAAAACTAATGACTATTGGAACGAGTGACTTTTTAGATAAGAATTGGCAATACTAGAGTGGATATTTTGTAACAAATACTTGCATTATTAATGTACAGGATTAAAAGTAAATAGATAGGCATATGGATAAATGATACTGTGAAAAAGGAATAACATTTAAATAAACTTAGAAAGTTCTAAGAAAGTTGTGTCCTAAAGATACTTCGCTATATTTTCGATCTTCACCTATTAATATGAATCATCTATAAGTAAGATCTTTGGTAATACAATGATACCTACTAACGAAATATTATTTCTTTACTTGAAAGGTATTGTTTGTCTTGACTATGTGATTTATACGAGATAAAACGAATGCTTACATAATTGAGCTTTTCGCAAACCGCTAGACGTAAGAATATTCCAGTTTCTAAGGATTTATGTTCAACAATAATAAATCCAAAAAGTAAGCATTTAGTAACAAGAACACTGGGATTAATAATTATTGGGATTAGAACCTAAATAAAGTCCAATAACTAATTTTATAAAGTTATATTTTTTCATAAAATAAATGAAGTTATAGTCCAACTATACATCGTTTATCAAATACTTCAATTTATAAACCCTCAGTATGAGGACCGAGGAAATAATCCACAACACACGAAACTATGCCACGCTGGGAGATAGAAAAGTTGATTATGATATATCACTGTTTTTTGAAACGCGAAATATGTTGGTGGCAAACGAGAATCACACAAAATCAAATATGCACCTTATTGCCTGAAGTCAAAGCCCAAAATGCATTCATTGTTCAACAGACTCGCTTTTCGCCGCCCGCTAACAAGTACCTACGATCATTTTTCACATTCTCTGAGTGTGTGATCCTGAAAATCGAAGTATGATGTATTAAGTTGGTGCGTTTAAAATAGGTAAGTATAGTTAAAGTATGAAGGCGAAATTAATAAAAATATTGACCATCTTTATTTACAACATCATTTGTTACACGAACATATTTAACAACTACAGTACACAATTCACAGTCAGTTACACATAATTGGTTGGTACTTGGTTACTACAATACATTTCAATTCGAGAGACGATTTACAATGATTTACATCGCAGAAAATGGCGTCGGTCGCACGACCCACATTACGTTCCGCGTCGTACCCTTACTCTGTGTAAGTACCGTTAGAGGATTGAAACCCCAGAGGACTATCAAACCATTCAATAATAGAATCTAATAAAGTGATTCTTACTTTCTTAAATGGTTTATAGTTTACAAATATAAAGTTACAATTTTAATACAATCTTGAAGAATTATTTTCTTCTTTTTAATTCGTCATTATTCGGTGATATATTACAGTATGTGCACATATTATTTATTGGTACAATTGAATACGAAGATACAATTATTTACAGACAGTGTATGAGTTGATAGAGACAGAATATTCATGACATATTCAAGTGTTTCGTTTAACCTTCGTGATAACCCGACATATGCGAGTCGTAAGTCCGCTTTAGAACCTTAAATATGTATATCATACGAAACGGTATGACAAGTACAAATGCAGGGATGCTAGTGGGGTCCCAGAATATATGAACATAATTAAGTATTTAACCCAACAATAAATAAAAATTGTAAGTAGGTAGCAACGCTTAGCAAAGTAGGTACTTTCATTTAACAATTAAGTTATTTACTTAATTGTTTCGTTAATTATGCTCACAGCTGTTACTGTATTCGGATGAGATCTGTTACCAACAAGGCTGTCACACCTATTTCATTATGAAGTATTTAAATACAATAAGAGAGTTTTGTTATTTTTACTTTTATATTCTATTTTGTTTTATGTCCCGTTTTCTTGCCATATGAACCCACTATGCCCTGGTGTATTATTTATCGGCTAGTATAAAATTCTCAATAGATATGGTCTTCATGTAAAACATAAAAACATATAAGTACAAAATATTAAATAGTGGAAAGCTTTGGAAACAGGCCAAAGTTTTATGTAGGTATTTCGTTGATATGTACCAACTTAGACACTCATATATAGTACATCAGCTAAAGATAATATCTTAAAAAATCACGCCTCGATTCATAATGTTTATGACATGAATATTGACAAGTTAACAAATCCAATTTTCTAAAAGTAATCTTCTAGCGCACTCATCGCGATAGATACACAGAAACCATTGATTTTGTATTACAGATTCGATTCTCGATTTTCCACCACACGATTATATATTTATAGACTCGAATATACTGGTACATTAAATGCGGTTCGCAAACTGTTGAAATTTGGGACGGATGCCCTGGGGGACAACAGTTAAAACTTATCGACATTCACACAAAACGGTTTTCGTCATTTTCACGTTCATGGGAGTACCAAACACATATTTGATACAGACAAGTGTTAATATATTTATACATACAACATGCCCACTTAATTAACAATGGTAACAACTGAAAACCCCTTAAGTTAAAACTTAATATCTACAAAGTTTGGTAGAAAAATCTTATTGACACATTTCTTTCTACTTTCTAATTAATTTCACTAATATGTCTCTTTCACAAATATACATAGATTATTTACATACACTTTTTGGATTGACTAAGAAACAGTGTACTTACCTAAGTAAACTAAGTGCAAGGTTACTTAATTACATCAAGACAGTAGTTAAAGGAATAAATAACAATTTGATCTTTCATAATATTATATAGGTATGTATGCTGGTACTTCTACTACTTAGGTTGTGATTGGTAGAATGGTTATATTAATTATTTGCGTAAACATACATCCAGTCTAATACAATTTTATTTCAGCGTCAAACCTGCTTTCAATTTTTTTTTTCCGGAAGTATTTTCTAGTTCATAAAAAAAGACAATATATATGTTTACGCTAATGTTATTTTGAGCAAACAAAGTATAAATAAGTAGGTTCTGCACATTATAGAAAAATAAGAATAGACGCAAAACTTCTCTGAAAGAAGTCTCGGAACTTTATACTTGAAGCTAAAATTAATGAAACTCCGGTAGAGTTCTGAACACTACTTCTTTATCTTAGTTTGATCCAGATTTAGTTCAGGTAACAACATTTTATGAATACTTATTTTAAACCTGTGTTTCCATATATACATTAAACTAGGAAAAAAATCAGCAGATGGTACATATCATACAATGTTTTTACAACTTTCTCGATAAAAAATGGTCAACTAAAAATAGGTCATTTTTCTAGTCAATTGGGTCAACCCTTTATATCGTACTCGATTAAATCTACTTCGAACAATGTATCGGCTACAGTACCTTTTTGGGGTCTTCCAGTGAACTCAAACAGTAAGCCGAGCCCTTATTAATTCGTTGTGGAATCCTACCAAGAGGACGAAGGTCGACTATACCCTGCCCTCGGCCATACACATTGAAAGCCCATCTGAAAAAAGTTCTTATAAAAGCTTAGTTTCAATATAGCAGGGCTTTACTCATATCGCAAGAACAATGTGGGTAACAATGTTATTGCTGTGGAAACAAAATGTATTGCCGAGGTTTCTGGGTATTCTACATAATTTGCACGGCATAGATACGTTAACAACGAGTATGAGCATTACTCAAGTCTGCGGAGAACAATATTACTCGCAGAAATAAAAGTTCACATTGTTTTGCTGCTCTCCCGGCGCTTTGACTCGTAACTAAATATTTCCACGAAAATGTTGTTGTTCAGAACAAAAATACGCTGCATTTTCCTACTTTTACTTGAGTAGAGAAACACTGTCATGATTCGTTTTATGTACCCAATACTTTTAAATGCAATTATGTCGTGTTAGCTCAATATTATAAGAATACTTCTTAGAGGTAATATGATATTAATCGCGGAAAGTTTAGGGCTCTATTTCATTACAGTTTCCGAGGGGCGGGAGACGTGACCAGAAAACATGGCACAGTCTGTAATTACTTTTGCTATAGGTAATTTATTTAGCTTTACTTAGACATTTATTTATACGAGTATGATTGACGTATTAGTATTAAATTACTATATTTTGTTATTTTCTATATATAGATTTGGGGTATAAGGGCCAGAATGAATCTTCCTACATAATTTTGGTTTATTAAAAGAGAAGTATCAAATATAAGAATCATCAATCAAATAAAGAGAAGTACCGACCTGCCTCGTTTTCGGACATAAAAGTAAACATAGTTTTAGAAAAATGTCAAGCTTCTTGATACCAAAATACGGATATTTCATTCTTAGCACAGAATAATATAAGCATTATTTTTAACTTGAGAACTCGGCTTTTATGTTTGTACGAACTTTGGCGCAAGATTGATTGCTTTCACAAATTCTTACATTTCTTGTTATATTATATACAATATACAATAAAAGACTTTTGTTTAAAACGGATCATCAAGTGCCTCACCACCAGAAAGGTGACCTTAGTGGAAAAACATTGTTTATGTTATTTAAGTACCGCTTAGTAAAAAAAATAAAACAAACGTCATGACCTCATTTGAAAGAAGAATAAAGTATTTTCATCACGAAAATAAGAACATGCTGAAACCAAAGACAACATCTAGACAGTGTAACCTCACTCTAGGTCTATTCGGGTCTAATAAAAAAGTTAAAGCTCATCCGTTCCACTTACTCCGGTAATACAGTTCCTATTCTCCAGTAAATGGTGCTTACTAAACATTGTTTATCCCCTAATCTTATTTAGAAACACTTTTCTGTCTGCCAAAATCTTTTTGTAACTTCCATCTAGTTCACCATTGTACAGACAACAGCAGATCAACGTATACGAATCAGTCAAATTTTACCAATGAAACGATAACCTACCTCCATTGTGATAAGGTTGAAAATCGAGTGTAGAAATTTTACAGATTGTGGAAACTTGATGTGCTGTCGTCTGTACTTTTAACCCCGACTTAATAAAGGGGTGTTAAAGTTTTACAGCAATAACGTGTGTCTATCTGTCTGTCTGTGGCACCGTAACTATTAAACGAATGAACAGATTTGAACGCGATTTTTAGTTTGAAAGGGAGTTTGCTAGCTGTGGTTCTTAGAAGTCAGAGTTAATTTCCAGTGTCGTTTGACCTTGCCCTGCTTCAAAATTTTAGGGGATAAAGTATAATTAGGGTTTATTAAAGGAATTAAGTAATAAGGTTCCTTGTGTGCGTTTAAAATTGCTTTGCAAAGAAAGTGGATCACAATCTTCAAAACAGGAGCTGGGAAAAACACCATCCTTAAAACCAACAATACTTAGTTCTAGGAACACAATATAGCTAATCAAACGTTCCAGGAAATTCTACACTAAAATGACTAGAAAGTTAAATCTCAAAAACGTTGTTGAAAACACCAAAGCCGGGTCCAATAGACAAGTAATTGCCTAATTATATGCAAAAGGTTTGTAAATTGAGTAACGTGCTCATTAAAAGTCTCTAGGGAGCGTTCCTCGAGCGTCAGCACTGTGGAGATACTTAATCCATTAACTCTAAGCTCTCCAACTTTGCAGTTTCTGAGAGACACGACTGCCTAATTTCTGTTGAACTTTGAAATCGATTCTCCAACAATAAATGTGTTTACGGTTGGATTTCGCCCAGGCCAAACTAGAATAAAACAATAAACAAACTGTCTAGATACTTTGCAAACAATGTAACAACAAAAACACTGTAAACAAAACGTTCAACAAATAATTCAACACTACAATATGTACTTTGCCTGTACACTATACATTTACAGTGCTAATAGATTTTATATAGAACTTACAGATTATTACTGTACAGAATACTTAAATATAACTACATACTTTTAAGTATTAAACAATTTGGTTCGTAGCTTAATCCCTCGCCACTAAATTACTACAACATGTTGAACAGTAAGCACCGCTTTAACTTTAACTTACAAAATTAAAAAAGTTAATTGTTTGGTGAAACTGCACTTAATTCACTTTTAATAAAGTTCAAACGCATTGTGGGCTGTTCACTGTTGAAATTCGAGAAGATATATAGTGACATGGTACCTTCTGGGTTCTTCAGAGGTTCGCGACCGAGGTGGTCGCGGTGTGGGAGCGCTACGCCTTCAGCGCAGTAACCGGCTCGCCTTGCGCGCCCAGAGGCAGCACCTTGCGCGCCAGCCGCGTGAACGTGGAACGGAACTGACGGCTCATGCTGCAGTACAGCACGAAGTTCACCGCAGACCCCACCAATGCCATCAAATCCATCACCTCGCCTGTCAATAGAAATGTAATTTGAAAGCAACTCTCTTGAGTCTTAACCTGTATGAGCTAGGACACTTTCCATTCAATAAAATATCCAAAATATGATGTCAAATTTAATAGCCTAAAATATTTCGTAGCTATATGTATTGCCTTTTGTGTGAATGAAAAAGACTGGTAAGGTAACCAGTAGATAAACTTTTCAATTTGAAATAATACTTTGTAGTAAATAGTGCGTACATACAGATGTTTTCAGTAAAAATAAATATATAGCAGCCCCATTGAATTAGATCTTATTGATTTCCTTTAAACAATTGTAAGTACACAATGGGAGCCGAACATCTCGAGATATTCTAGGTAATAGCAATTTATCAAACCAATACCATTGACGTTATATTGACACGCCCTAACTATCCGGGTCGGCATATTATACTCTGAGTAGGTACCTATAGCTAAACGCAACGTTGGGTGATAGATTATCCGGGGATTTCTATAACCTATTTATCGGCTGTTTTGCGACTAAAGATTGAAATTTTGACATAATTTAAATGGAGTTTATGTCAAAATTTAATCTCTAATCGCAAAAAAAAAACGGATAGATAGAATATAGAAATCCACTGTATATAACTTAAAACATTTCAAATTAGAATTCAAGATTATACATAGAAAAGCTAGGAGAAAATTCGCAATAACTGTCGGTTTAAACTTTTCGAGTCCTGTAATACCTATATACGTACCTTAGGATACGTACTCTCTTGATATCTACTGATTAGATAAGTTCGAAGCAGAGTTCAATTTATGCAAACTTTGAAATGAATGACTACTTTCCAGTTTACTTAATGAAGACGAACTCGAGAAGAACAATAATATTGTTGAATATCTTTAGTTTTCGTTTTCTTGTTTGATTTCTATGTACAAATCCAATAGCAAATTGGTTAGTGAATTCATAAGAACTCAAACTAAACTATAATACTACTTATAACAATGAAGCTGAAAATTCACTATTTGAGACGCGTGCGTCGTCGCACTCATTATTTTCTTGTAAGTACATAGGCACTAGGTACCTTACTTGGCAAGCATCTTGTAATGTGTCAGGCGTCAATCATCCTGACATACCCAGCTAATTAATCTCTGCATCAATATTCACTCAAAGCTATGAAGCAGCGATATTCTATCTGTACTACGACCGCCTAATTTCATAAGCAAATCAATCTAAATCTTAATGTAATTTAGATCGTCCCTCGGTACTTGCTAAACTGCTTACGTTGCTGGCTTATATGGATTGATTAATGTTACATTATGTGATGCGTAATAAAAATGTAATTTTCTTTCACCATAGGGACTATGACGGTGCTTATATGGAAACCACCTGCATCAACAAAATTCATAAGAGGATTAAGAAAAACACGGTTTCATTTTTGCTTTTCGTATAATTTTAGGTAGGCTTCAGAGTTACGTGATTGTATTTTGATATTCAAATGGTAATAAATACGTCGTATAAATAAAAATGTTATCTGATTTTTTACGTAGTTGCAGCCTTTTTACTTATTCAGGTGTACCTACATAAAACTATGAGATTACCCCAATAAAATCGCTTAAATATTACTCCCCGTTGGGAGAAAAACCTTAAACCCAGAATCACAATTTAGGACATTCAGGGAATAAAGAAGAAGTCAAGTTGTATCTCTCAAGTCAGCTACCGATTTCCCCAAAGAAAAAGGAATAAAAGTACTAGCTGCTAACATCGGCAACTAGAATACGTTTCAGAGAATTGCGATTCCACTTTGATTGTGAAACCAGTCTGGATACTGAAATCTTCAATAAATTGAACCGTTGTAAAGTAATTTCGAAACGACTAACAAACTTAAAGACAGTTAGGGAAAGTTTAAAGAATTAATAGATATCATAAATTCATTTTATCCTTTAGCATTTCATTTTATCTTTGTAGTGTCCGACTGTGTGACAGTGAATGAAAGCGTAGCAGATAAACTGACTTAAGTATAAAATTTATAAAGTATTGCAATATTTTGGTAAAAGATTTCAGGTGAATAGGTTCCTACTATTCTATTTGAAGTACACAATTCATAAAAGCAGCCTAATAATAAAATATAAGTGAAATATACCGTCACTTCTAGTTAGGAACAAGCCTGTATCATAGTCGACATCGTGAGTCACGCGACTCTCGTTATACGAGAACATTATTTTTAAAACGACCAATCTCAGAGATTGCATCAGACTGTACCACGTAGATTCCTGACAAATGTGTCTACTGTAACACCATAAGGCTGACAGAATTCCTTAGTATTTTAGTAACAGACACACTCAGACCGTGGCTGACAACATTATTTACAATTACTAATGTAGTGTTCTCTTGGTAACTATATTACGAAAATTCTTGTGGCAAGGCTAGTCCGCAAGGTCGACTGGCTCATAATGTTATTCTTCTTTACTTTATTAAATTGCAGAGAGGTAACTATTCGTGAGTTCGTTGGTTGTAAATGGTTATGTCAAGAATGCCGATAAAAAAATATTGTTATTGTGTTTCTGGCTGTAATAAAATACTGTCCTTGACACTCTCCATAACTAAAAGGATACTACTCTTTGGAGTTTTCTAAATATTCTTATGTACTATAGTCTATTTTATATAAAAAGTTAACAGGCAACTGAGTGAAAAGTAGAATGTAGAAACATCATACTGACGCACATAATATAAAGATTAGTACCCAAAATCTAATTATATTTTCGTTTAATTACTGCTTGCTCGACCTCTAATTAACGACGCCTATTTCGTCTTACTTAATAGGTGTAATTAAGGTTCGATGATTAAGACATCTACGTACGTATCTGTACCTAATTACAATGCTAGAATTGTCCTTTAATCGCATATGTGGATCATAATTGACGACGTTGGGCGAACCGAGAATGGCTAACGATGCGAAAGAATTGCCTATGCTAGTCTACTTCTCGAATGGAGAATAGCAAGAACATACACATATTCGTACTATCAGTATAAATCACTCAAGATTACTCTTCACAGTGTGAGCAAACAGATGTGAGCACATTCGAAATCTCTGATTTATGACGAACAAGTTCACCAAAGTGAAAATTTCAGTAACCTCATTTCTTATTTATTGCCTATTGATAAAGTAAAAGCTTCAAAAACATTTACTGCTGTGGTTATAAATATTAGCAGGCTAGACGTAAAATAAATATAAAAACAGGCGACGAAAGCCTCCAGTCAGGTAAATGCCACCTAATGATGTACTTAATTAATTATGTAGGGAATCACGACAGTTATTAACACCACTTTAATTTATTAGCCACGCATAAACTTAATTAAGTGTAAGCGCAATGTTTGGATGTATTAATTTTTGCTTTCAAGAAATTAAAAAAATAAGAATATTAATTATTAATTCCTTTATAAAATTGTTTTACTCATTCCCCTTGCGACCTCCTTACTAGCATTCCTACGTATCACTTTAGTCCGGCTCTACTCATCTTGTAAATTTGACTTTTAGCCCTAGTTAGCAAACCAGATACACTATCCGTACTAAAATTGCTATTTATTGTCAATTAAGTTATTATTCGAATCAGTGAATTGAGAAAGTTAATTGACTTTTCGGGTCAAGCGGATTATTATTCGCAACGATTTGAAATCGGGTTGTTGCGTAAATGTAGATAACCCTTAAACAACTGATCGGTTAGTTAATCGCCGATGCCTATTAGAACAGGATATTTCACTTTAAGTAATTTATAATAGCAATACTAATAATTTTTCACTTTACGGCCAGCCTTCGTGTTATTTTTAGAATTCCAGGAAATCATTGGGGAGCCTCCTGTCTCTTATGATTTTCAATATCTAAGTCCCGTCTAGACAAAATAGGCGACCTTATTATATGTTTGTCGAATAACAAATACCTAGAGCTATATAATATAATATTATGTATAAAGAGTACTTAAAAGACACAGAATCATTGTTAATTATCAACTTTACCAAGAATTCGTTTCATTGTACATATATATTTACAAAGGCCCTAATGATGTCAGTGGAATTTCTATAAATTGAGTTACACAACAGTTTACTGCAAAACAGAATTTAATCCCCATTACTTTATGAATATTCGATGTAAAACCACAGCTTACATTACAGTACTGAAATAATGGTATTATTCTGTTAGTCACTTAACTGATCCGCTACACAAGCGCGAATGGTGCTACCGTCGAGTCCTAATTCGTTTTATCGCATCAAGAGTTCCGTCAATTACCTTAGGATCCAAGGGAGTTTAGATATTATGACAAACCTTAATCGCGTACTACCAGTTGTTTTTCTAATATACCTGGTATCTTGGAGCTAATGTAATCTATGTATATAACATGTATGCATTATGCATGACTCCTCATATGCTAATGCCTGCCTACATTAAACATGTTGGAAAAACATCGGGAAATGTGTTATAATAATTATGACAACGTGTTCCTGATATTTTGTGATTTTTGGTTAAAAATTCATAACACGGATACATAATATTATCCTCTACTTAAAAATATATACCCCTCGATATTTGAACCGCAATTTATATTAAACCAGTATTAAAAGGGTTATCTAACTATATCCATAGACGACAGTTCGAGTTAAGCTGATCGAGACATTTATGACTGTTCTATCACAAAGGGCCATATAACTGACGCTGACCTCGCTAATCTGACCGATGGACATTTGACGACAACCGGAGGCTATGAATACCCTGCTATAAACGTAGTCTTCGCAATGGCCAACAGGCGCTTACTGGCTTATTGCGAGTATTCTAGCCATGCGCCCCGAGACGACTCGATCCTATGAAACGTCGTCTTAGTGCCATGTTGCCGTGTGAACAGTAGGTCGCAGTAACTCTTTATTTAAAGAACACAAATTCACCTTCACTTAAAGAAATAGAGAATGTATTCAGATTTGAAAATATCTAAACCCAGATTTTAGATTTAGTTGATGATATTTTTTGCCCCTTTTTAGTGTAGCCATTAAAATATTAGGATGTCTGCTCCATGGACGGGAGTACAATGTTTCAGAGCTTTGAAAAGCGAGCCAAAATCGACCGTGGACCGAAGCCAACACGATGCTCATATTTTATTATTATGCTAATAAGAGTCTCCTAGGTTGTGATTGCATGTACAAGTTCTTAGTTAGATCAGCAAACAGTGCATTTCAAATAGTTCAGAAACAGTCTGATGAAGCTGCCGGTGGCCGCCATCGCCATGTTGCATTTGTATTCGGAGAAGTTAGAATATTATGCAGATGTCCAACAATGACTAGATACGGCAGCACCCCCCAAAAACGCCCCCTTTCACTTCTTCCCAGTGTTTTTCTTTTTAACCATAACACTAGGAAGCGGTTGAAGCGGGGTGCTTTTGAGGGTGTTGTCCAATGTAATTGACGCGAAAATGCGCAAATTAATTTATTTTCAATAAATGATTTTGACTTTGATCTAGCTCGAAAATATTAGTTGTCAACATGAACGAATAAAATAGTACAACTTTTCATAAAAACAAATTAAAATGTTCATACGTAAGTGCGTTACCATTACTATGTACTTAGTAATCTGTGTGTTTGTAATGCTTTTATATCAAAGCTATTTAATCGATTGTGTTGTAATTGCGTACACAGATAGACTACGCATATTAGGGTGGTCCTTATTTTAAGACTTTTGAATTTTCCCCCGGGCACTTTCTCATTCTAATATATACCCTTAAATATGAAGTAAGTTTTTTTATTCAATTTTTTTGTAAAGATTTAGAGGTCGCTACCGGCTGTCAAACTTTGTACAAACAAAGAACAAAGACGTTGAAACTTGGAACGAAGACTCAGATTATGTAGCTGCCAAAAATATTGTTCATTCTTTGCGAGTAGTCAACGATTTAGCTGAGCGCGGTGTTGCCCTAATGGAAGAATTTAATAAATTAATTACAACTAATGAAGAACAAAAGCAATATTTGCTTTTGTTGGTAAAAGATTATAGGAAAAAATACCCTAATACTAACAAGTCAACCCTTATATCTTTAAAATAAATGATCTAAATATGTTAATTCATAAGAACATCAATAATTA
>NWSH02000560.1:6432180-6452029 GCA_002382865.2 Heliothis virescens
CGATTTTAAAAATTCTTTCACCATTCGAAAGCTACATTATCCACGAGTGACATAGGCTATATTTTATCCGGGTACGGGCAGTAATTCCCACGGGATGCGAGTGAAACCGCGGGAAAACGGCTAGTAGTATATATTAAAATAACGTGGTGGCCCGCGAAATTAAAGAAAAAAAAATTTTTTCTTAAGAATAAGGACCACCCTAACGCATATCCAAAAAAGATTACAATTTTATTTGATTACGTGAAGGGACGAGTGTTATTAATTATTCTGCTATTAGTGGACAAATGAAAGCTTTGAATGTGAGTTTCTTTGTTACGCTTTTGCGGATTGGTGTGACAGGTTCTGTGATGGGTAACCACTCAGACTATCCTATATAATTATACGGCACTGTCTCATCTGTAACATAAATCGCTGAAGGGTAAAAACGCGGTAAACAGTTAGTAAACGCATTGGAAGCAGGTTAGTATTTTGTATGAATTATAAATCATTTTGGGCACAGCGTAATCTTTTCCTTTTAAAACATTCATATCAGTCACATAAACGGTTACAAATTCGGGGCATACAGCCTACAATCGTATTTACCTTATACAGCTTTATTACGATTTGACGTGAAGATTTCGGAATAAGTTACAAGCACTACCGCCTTCTGCCCCATTAACGTAAATTATTTACCTATTAACCGACCGCGATGGTTTAAGCCTATTTCTTAGCCTTAATGCTACATTGAAGTAGGTTACTGGATGATTTTCACTATTGGACACTGAAATCTGCTTTTGTGCCAACTTATAGCCAGCTTTTGAGATATATCGCACATCCTACACAAATTCTCCATGTTTAAAATATGTAACTATTAAACAGAAATTACCTACAACGCATGTTTTCAGGAATATTAGGTATAACATTTGCCAGAACTCCAACTAATTAGTAAGTACATAGTATCATTAAAATTAATTAAGTACTTACGTACTAACTTGTTATCAAAATATCCAACATAATTGAAAATATCGTTCCATCATCACGAGGTATGTGTATCAAAATAGTAATTTATACATTTTGGTCCAAAAGTCCTTAAAATCAAATCAATCATTTTGTAAGAGGTAAAAGAGTATTAGATTCTCTTTCAAGATAAAACATAAAGAAAACGAATAAGCGATTGTATCGTGGAATTAATTACGGTAGCGTGATCCCGAAGTACGCTTTCGTTTGTAATGACTGACGGATCGTTTAGTTTTATCTCTTCCGTAAGGACGCGTGTGAACGACAATCATTATGCCGAATAATGCTGAAACTACTCAGAGCCATTTCCTGCCCTAAAGCAATTAACACATTCCCATCTGTTACGAGGTACGATACCGTTCTAAACTTTTGTCTACACTCTGTAATATATGCCCAAATCTGCAAATCTCATTTTGGTTGCCATAAGTTGTGAAGTGATAATCAATTACCGTTTATGCGCAGTGAAAACTTTGAACAGAAATATTGCTGCATGATTGGGTATGTGAATGGTGGAAAAGTCGAACAATAGGTCTGTATAAAAATATTGTACGAAAACTGTAGTATAAATTGTGTCTTATTCAATTTGCGTTAATAATATAGTACCTACCTATATAACTAAGGGTAGTCTGCTTTTGCCACAAGGGCCCATAAAACAAGGCGGAGAGATTCCAGGGTCATGTCCGGAAAGTTTATCTGTTCATAAGTAGGTAAGGGTCAACCCAACACAGACATCTGGACAGATTAGACATCGTCATGTGGCTACTTGCCAAGTAATTAACGCCAATACTACGGACTCAGGGATTAAGACAATGGACACTGTTATTAAGCAATCGTGTAAATTGTAATTACTCCGTGTAATAGGTAATTACTAGGTAATTGTGGAAACTCACACCATTAGGTAAGATTCCAGAATGAATTTATAAATTAACTGAACATGAGTACTTGAGTGAAATCCACGCGTTTGAAACTGGTACCCAGTCTATTACATGGCAGTTAAATGTTTACTCTTCAGGAAAACAGATAACATTACAGATAAAGTATTCTCAAATTATTGAATTCCAAGACTGACAGATAATCTTTATATATAGAGCATACAATGCAGGTATATATGTAGTTGTATCATGATACCATCAATTATAGCGAACGTATTCTCCGATTCACGTGTAGTGTAGATATTAGATATTTCGATGTATAACAGAGCTTATCCATTCAAATTATTATAAACAATACACGATGGTTCAATAGATCTAGGATAGACAGACAAAAGATAATTAAGCAAGACTTACCAAAAGCATAGTAACAGACTTGAAAGAGATGCGGAGCAATAGCTGTGAGTAAGCCGAAGAGGGCTTGTGGTAGTTCTGTAGCTAAGAAGAGTCCTAGTAACGCGACCAGCATCCGAGTGGTCCGATCTGTCCGCCCACCGCCGCCTCCACGCTTCCCGCCGTCATCGTTCAACCGCGCTTTCTCACCCTGCACAATAAAGAGGTGATTATCCCAGGGTAAGCTTACCAGTACGTCTCGTCTACCAACGAACACGAAACGATCCATTAGCAGCAGTAATTTTAATTTTTTTTTTACAATATGATTAGACAAAACTTTGAAAAGAAATACTCTAATGCATAGACCCGTCTCCGTAGCTAGTTTTATTCCGACACCATTTTTATACTCTCTAAAAGCGTCAGCTGACAGCAACAAAGAAAATATAACAATTTAGTATTTTTTTCTCGTACTAAGTGTAGGTATTGTTTCTGTTCGAAAATTTGAAAGCGATCCTTTGAAAGATTATGAAAAACTAATCATCGCACATGTGAATATTATATGCAGAGCTTCGTAGAGTATCGGAAGTTCTTCTATGTGCAATTCCACGTAGAATATGCAAATTTACCTAACAATGTACAATCGATACTTGCACGACCTGGTTGTTCTAATCAAAAACCCATTTGAACCGAATACGAATACAAAATAAAAAATTGGCCGTACCTCGTTAGTTGTGATTGCAGATTTTTTCAGTAATTTTTGTCTTCTTCTATCACTCGACTTCATTTTTAGTATTAGTAAAACACTCAGTATCGATAACACTACACACGGTATGAGCTTTATAAACACACTGTAAATCCAAAAAATTGCTGTGAGCAACTCGTTATTATCTGTCATCACTATAGCGTACTCCCGTTCCGTGTTCACTGTTGCATTTTTAATTATATCCGTATCGTTCGATGTAACGTTTTCATTCCCATTTTTCGACGAAGAAGGAATTTCTTGAATTTTCATTGCAAAATATATAGGAAGACAAAGTATCGGACACACAGCATACGCCACTGCTATAGCGATATTGGTATTCTTCTTGTTACACAACGTCCTATTTTTTTGAGGAAACTTTATTGCTATGAACCTCCAAACAGCAAGCGTGATCGTCAACCAAATAGATATCGTATGAAAGGTTTGACTGAATATGGAGTGAAAATAGACGTAAACAGCCCATGCATATGAATTGCGATTGAGTTCTGCGCAGATATCTGTATAAATATGTAACGCCAGTGGGATGTAGTCTATCATAACGAGCAGATCAGCCACCGCCAGCCCGGTGAGGATGGAATTGGTCGATGAGATCATCTCTTTTCGACTGAGAACAGCGATGTTGACGGAATTGGCGGCACTACCCAGCAGGCAGATGAGTAAGGCTATGTACCCGTGGACACGGACATAGGCTCGCTGGAAAGCCTGCCCCTCTGGCACGCAATACGCCACGCCGTCGCCTTGCATATTTCGTTTTGTGCCAGTTATAGACTCTTGAAAACTATCTATAAGCCGCGTGCATTGTCTGAAAAGAAAAAAAGGTCTTACATCATTTGTCACAGCGCTTATTGCTGGGAAAAATGCGGTCTATGCGGGAGGCCAATAGAAAAACCCGACCGCTGTCGCTCAAAAAAGGTATATCAACGGGTGAAATAAACAAATAACAGTATCTAGGAACAGGATTTTCCGGCTGGTTTTGTTATCCGAATGTTGTCGGTTATTTATGTCTGAGCCTGCAACGGCCGGGTAATGGAATAATCATAAATAAAGTAGCGCGGCACTCCGGCCTGGCGCCACTTTCTCCGATTGTTCGCAACGACTGGAGCAGCTCGTATATTCTTCCCTATCGGTAAAGTGCCACACAGTTCCGGAGAGACTTTGTAAACTACTATAAACCATAAACTTTTGCAAAATGATTATTAAAATTGTTTAATGCCTTCTCGGATATTAGTGGTTTTATAGCATTATTTGGTTCAGAATTTAGTTTGAAACAGTGTCGACCACAATTCAGATAAATAAATGAGATTATTTATTGATATACTTCATAACTAATCGTATCCACAAATGAACAAATAATGTTGTAATATTAGGTAAGTACTTACTTCAGTTTACTTCGAATACGCATTTGATGAAATTGGTTAAAATTTGTTTTATCATATAGGTGTAACCCTTCGGGTTTATCTCGATATATACAGGTATTTACTGTACCCATACAATAAGCAGCACATAAATATGTATGAACTCCTCACTAACTAAACACACCATAATCCGGATACTGAAACGGACTTACAAAGTTAGCCAACATTCATTATCCTCAAAACATACGATAAACTAACAGTTACACTGTTTATCTCGTCTTACTTCAATAACAATCATTTCCATAATTTGTAAATATCCAGTCAGTTGCTATGTTTTTGTTTTGGTATTTTTATTGCCTACTAAACCTTGCGATGTGGCCCTTGACTTTCAACCTACTTTACCGCGTAGGTACCTATGTTATGTCATTTCGTTTAAAAGATAAATTATGACAATAACTACAAATACGGTATTCCGTATAACATAATTATAATTCATTTGCATTTCAGGTAACAAATCCTTAAGGGGTCAACATCCATTAAAGAATAATGTTATCAGTTGCCTACCCTTTTCAAAAGTCACAGTGTTGGACTGGTTTCAGATAAAGTTCTAGATATCTACGTGACAGATAATGGCAAAAAAATGATTTATATTCAACTACTTTTCTGCAGTATTATCTGTCAAATAACTATCAAGAGCTTTATCTGGAACCTATGAAAAAGCCTGATGTAACTGATAAAATCGTGCCTACCAGTTAGTGGAAGTATTACTTTTTGGCATAGTCCACGCAATTAGTAGGCTATGTGACAAAGTTTATTGAGTACTCTCGTGTGACCAAACTAGAGCGTCCTTTTAGCTCATCTCAAGGGCTGGATCTTGACAATTAAGTAGATCTGCGTACGTGTAACACGGTAGTTACGAGCTAATTACATTACCTCGTAAGTTACCTACCTTCTGCCCGACAATGATACCCTCAACCCACAGTGAAGGTAAACTAAATAAGAATATGCATTGCCATTTTTAACCGACTTCCCAAAAAGGAGGAGGTTCTCAATTCGACCGTATCTTTTTTTTTCTTATGNGTCTTACATTGTATTCATATACTCTATGTATTATGTGTTGGAAAGTATGCTCATTGTCGACGTCTATGTAGGGTCAGCGCTGAAAACCAGCGCTGTTGACTCGAGCCTGCGAGCCTGAGTCACAGCATTTAAGCTGAGCGCTGACCCTTTTCACACATTAGGGAGGCAACTGCAGTGTTTTTATGTCCATAGTTATTTTGTCGTCAGTATGTATTATATGTTTGTTGTCTTTTGTGTCCCTTTGTGTGAAATAAATGATTTTTCTTTCTTTCTTTCTTTCTTTCTTTACTTACATTCTTCTTCTTATCGAGTGAGCTGCAGGTTTAATCACCTAACAAGCCCTAGTGTCAGAGTTTTCTCTAATCCGCCTGACGGCCTCTGACGTGGATTTATATACGACTGCTACTGAGTAGCATTCGAATTATTACATACATTGAAAGACTTGGATGTCAATGTTAGGTAGGTATATGTCAGGTAGGTACTTCATTTCATAGATGCGAAAGTAACTTGAGTTAGGGCGCTAAGTCGACTGGAACCTATTTAGATGTTTGGTCCTGAAACTGGCATAGGTACCATGGGAACAATTAAAATACTTTTGTCCGAAAAAGTTAGTCCCTTAGGATGCGACAGCGGGAAATCGCTCGCTCGTTGTGTATTTTACGACGGTTAATAAGTGTTCACATTGACCTTGACCTTGGTTACTTGTCAAAGCAAATAATATTTTAGACACCTAATTTATTTTTCAGTTGAGTAAGTTTTCCCTCTTTGTTTACAGCCACTGATAACTTATAAAATTATTTCAATGACAAGTTTTGATACTTTTAATACATAAGTTATTTAGGGGATTTCAATAAACCCATTACGACCAGCTAATCAAATAACTAATTGAATAAAGTGCGTAAGTAACTGAATTTAGTGCAAAATAACATCGTTTTGTAGTCAATGTAGAGAACTCAATAAATGCTTCTTTTCAAACTACAGACTGATGAAGTGAGAACCTGAGTTATCTAATCAGTGCTTTAAAAGCGCTGTTTATGCGGTTAGAGCGTTAAACTTGCATTTTATAGCTTTTAGATCGGGAGCACACTTATTTACCTACGTAATCGTAAGAGTACTTACTGATGCCTATCGAACCGTGTGAGTGGGGGTGGAACGTTTGCTTTTGACTCTTAATGTATTTTTAATCCTTTAATGCTTAGGTAATAAAACATACCATTTAAGTGTAACGGTACAAAAACGTTTATGAGACGTTCTCGTAATTATCGTGTGATAAATCTTCAGAAGATGAGTGTCATATAATCTCTTTTCATTCGTTTTAATTGACATTCGTATTCGTACGTGAAAAAACCTGCAAAAGTAAAACCGGACGAATTTTCAAGATGTAATCCTCCGCTAACAATCGGTGTTTCGTTTTGCGTCATTAGCCGCCATCAAAATCCAAGTGATAGTCCACTATATTGATCGTAATAACAACCATTTGTTTCGCCATCGCACGTCTAAGTGAGGGCGAATGTTTCCCGTTGGGAAGACAAAGTGCTAGGATTATTTTTCTTAAGGACTCACATTATTATAATGGCCTACTTCCGAAGTGATGTCCCCGATAGCGAGCAGATAATAACATGTAATTGACAACTTGTGAAGGTCGCAAAACAGCAAATGATTGATATGCCTACCCTCCGTCTATTGTTTTTCTCTTTCAGTCTACTCGGAACATAATATGTTAATTAATGAAGGAAATGTGTTACACACGCGTAACCGACTAGACACAAAACGGGTAGAACGCCAGGTGTTGTAAGTTATTAAATGAGCATGACTACGTCAAGTTTGTGTATACCTCAGAAGGTACCACTAATAGAAGTACTTGACCTGCGAATACAAAGGCTTAGCTATGAACAAAACATTAGATGGGTTGGTTTATAACGAGGTTTCATAAAATTGTATTATAAATGTAGCCCTACGGTTTATAGAAAGGGATTTCTTGGAAATTCCGAGTAGGTACCTACCTACCTAAAATTAAGAGTGTCTGATGGTTTGTATTCAAACTACCTAGTTTAATTTGAAATCACGTTTGTGACTCTTTGGCAATGTAAAATGTCAGTCTAATGAATTAATTAGCTCTTTTCAAGTTCCGGCGCTGGGTTGAGTGGTTGACTACGAAAGAGCTAAATTGAATTCAGTTTTTTGTTTGGCTTTTATCCAAACAAAGCCAGTAACTAGTTTTATTTAACATGAACATTTTGAAGGGAACCGTAACGAAAATTGTATTAAAAATGCCCTAAAGGTAAAGTTAGTTGGTTAACAAACGGCACACCTTTTCCCGTATCTTTTTACGTACGATGCGGACGTGCCGTCCCTTGAGTTCCTTTGAATAGTAATTCCGATAAGGTTGAAAGTGTCACTAAAGTAGAATGTTTTTTGGTGAAACGCATCATCCTTTTCGCGAAATTACAGCAATGTTAGAACGAATTACGTTTTCCTTGTTATAGAAATAAGAAAAAACAAAACCGACTTCACAAAAAAACACTGAAAGGGATAAAAAAATTAAACTTTTCACATGGCTCTAGAAGTCGGTGGCAAAATAAACACAGTCAACAAACCTGCAGACACCGACTTCTAGAGCCATGTGAAAAGTTTAATTTTTTTATCCCTTTCAGTGTTTTTTTGTGAAGTCGGTTTTGTTTTTTCTTATTTCTATAACAAGGAAAACGTAATTCGTTCTAACATTGCTGTAATTTCGCGAAAAGGATGATGCGTTTCACCAAAAAACATTCTACTTTAGTGACACTTTCAACCTTATCGGAATTACTATTCAAAGGAACTCAAGGGACGGCACGTCCGCATCGTACGTAAAAAGATACGGGAAAAGGTGTGCCGTTTGTTAACCAACTAACTTTACCTTTAGGGCATTTTTAATACAATTTTCGTTACGGTTCCCTTCAAAATGTTCATGTTAAATAAAACTAGTTACTGGCTTTGTTTGGATAAAAGCCAAACAAAAAACTGAATTCAATTTAGCTCTTTCGTAGTCAACCACTCAACCCAGCGCCGGAACTTGAAAAGAGCTAATTAATTCATTAGACTGACATTTTACATTGCCAAAGAGTCACAAACGTGATTTCAAATTAAACTAGGTAGTTTGAATACAAACCATCAGACACTCTTAATTTTAGGTAGGTAGGTACCTACTCGGAATTTCCAAGAAATCCCTTTCTATAAACCGTAGGGCTACATTTATAATACAATTTTATGAAACCTCGTTATAAACCAACCCATCTAATGTTTTGTTCATAGCTAAGCCTTTGTATTCGCAGGTCAAGTACTTCTATTAGTGGTACCTTCTGAGGTATACACAAACTTGACGTAGTCATGCTCATTTAATAACTTACAACACCTGGCGTTCTACCCGTTTTGTGTCTAGTCGGTTACGCGTGTGTAACACATTTCCTTCATTAATTAACATATTATGTTCCGAGTAGACTGAAAGAGAAAAACAATAGACGGAGGGTAGGCATATCAATCATTTGCTGTTTTGCGACCTTCACAAGTTGTCAATTACATGTTATTATCTGCTCGCTATCGGGGACATCACTTCGGAAGTAGGCCATTATAATAATGTGAGTCCTTAAGAAAAATAATCCTAGCACTTTGTCTTCCCAACGGGAAACATTCGCCCTCACTTAGACGTGCGATGGCGAAACAAATGGTTGTTATTACGATCAATATAGTGGACTATCACTTGGATTTTGATGGCGGCTAATGACGCAAAACGAAACACCGATTGTTAGCGGAGGATTACATCTTGAAAATTCGTCCGGTTTTACTTTTGCAGGTTTTTTCACGTACGAATACGAATGTCAATTAAAACGAATGAAAAGAGATTATATGACACTCATCTTCTGAAGATTTATCACACGATAATTACGAGAACGTCTCATAAACGTTTTTGTACCGTTACACTTAAATGGTATGTTTTATTACCTAAGCATTAAAGGATTAAAAATACATTAAGAGTCAAAAGCAAACGTTCCACCCCCACTCACACGGTTCGATAGGCATCAGTAAGTACTCTTACGATTACGTAGGTAAATAAGTGTGCTCCCGATCTAAAAGCTATAAAATGCAAGTTTAACGCTCTAACCGCATAAACAGCGCTTTTAAAGCACTGATTAGATAACTCAGGTTCTCACTTCATCAGTCTGTAGTTTGAAAAGAAGCATTTATTGAGTTCTCTACATTGACTACAAAACGATGTTATTTTGCACTAAATTCAGTTACTTACGCACTTTATTCAATTAGTTATTTGATTAGCTGGTCGTAATGGGTTTATTGAAATCCCCTAAATAACTTATGTATTAAAAGTATCAAAACTTGTCATTGAAATAATTTTATAAGTTATCAGTGGCTGTAAACAAAGAGGGAAAACTTACTCAACTGAAAAATAAATTAGGTGTCTAAAATATTATTTGCTTTGACAAGTAACCAAGGTCAAGGTCAATGTGAACACTTATTAACCGTCGTAAAATACACAACGAGCGAGCGATTTCCCGCTGTCGCATCCTAAGGGACTAACTTTTTCGGACAAAAGTATTTTAATTGTTCCCATGGTACCTATGCCAGTTTCAGGACCAAACATCTAAATAGGTTCCAGTCGACTTAGCGCCCTAACTCAAGTTACTTTCGCATCTATGAAATGAAGTACCTACCTGACATATACCTACCTAACATTGACATCCAAGTCTTTCAATGTATGTAATAATTCGAATGCTACTCAGTAGCAGTCGTATATAAATCCACGTCAGAGGCCGTCAGGCGGATTAGAGAAAACTCTGACACTAGGGCTTGTTAGGTGATTAAACCTGCAGCTCACTCGATAAGAAGAAGAATGTAAGTAAAGAAAGAAAGAAAGAAAGAAAGAAAAATCATTTATTTCACACAAAGGGACACAAAAGACAACAAACATATAATACATACTGACGACAAAATAACTATGGACATAAAAACACTGCAGTTGCCTCCCTAATGTGTGAAAAGGGTCAGCGCTCAGCTTAAATGCTGTGACTCAGGCTCGCAGGCTCGAGTCAACAGCGCTGGTTTTCAGCGCTGACCCTACATAGACGTCGACAATGAGCATACTTTCCAACACATAATACATAGAGTATATGAATACAATGTAAGACATTATTTCAGAAGTTCTAAATATGTTGTTTCAACAAAAAAATAATTAGATTAACCATTCCTGTTTAAGCATGTACTCATCCAAAAAGACGAAGAATCGATTACCTACGCACGGTGTGGACTTCCCATCGAGACGCCAGACAGAATGATATCTAGCCAATATAATTGTCTGTGCGGTACCTTTTTTGTACAACTTGTAATGCAATTTTAGTTTACACAATAGACGATAAAAATAATTTTGATATAAAAACTTAATCAATCTTTTCCACCGCGTACTACCGATTGCTTTAGAAATATTTCTGTGGTCTAAATGCACAACTAAATATTTATATGAAGTAAACTTACGAAGTCACTTTGAGCATATTTTATTAAACATTCCGTTACTTTTATCTGCAACTGTGGGATTAAGTAATCTACTTTATGTAAATGAGCAAAAAAAACTGTAATGGAATAATCCCCTAAGGAAATTGATGATGTTTAATAAGCATTAAGGCATATTTATGGTTCAGGCGTTGGGATCTACATTATTAGCTTTTGTCCATGAATTTATATCCATGTATTTCGTATTCATAAATATGAAGGAAAACACCGATGTTTTTATAAGTACATTTTAAGTGGTAACAAACATCTTTTCACATTTTCTTCTCTAGTTAAAAACAAATAAAGAGTCTCTTACTGTGGTAATGAATATTATACATAAAGCTTTAACTTAACTACATTACTGCATTAGCCGCCCCGGGTACCGCAACAGGAAAAAAAATATTTTTATTGTGAAGGACATTTTAATTGCGTTAGTTTTATTATTGACTTTGTTGCAAATTAAATAAAATGCTATAGTCTGTTTTTCTCTGTTATAAAAAATATATGAACATTAATTGTAGAAAGAGGTATTCCTAGTAATTGTTTTATGTAATCATAAAACGTAATAAGCTAGTAACAATAGGTGTCCAATATTTATGTTGTTGTTGTGTTGTAATTAATGGCAAATGTATTAATGTTTAAACCTATAGTGTTTTATAATCCACAGGCGGTTTCCCACGATACCACTCGCGTTTGTATGGGAAAACGTTGCGCCCCTACAATTAAAGTTTAATTATAAGTCCTGTACATAAATAATTATGACCTATCTTCATAATATATCTCTAGCTGTGGTCGCGCGACAAACAAACACATTAGTAATTACAATATTAATTAAGGTATGAAAACACCTAAAGAGGGACACCTGTCTAGTGTATTTCATCCATAAATTGTGGAAGTTTGTGGGTCTATCGATGTGTGCCCAATCTCGTTAAAAAATATAAACTCAGATTATAAGAAAACAATGTATTGGATAACTCATAAACAGTTCATGGAAAAAAACTAGATGAAAGAACAATGTTAAGAAATCAATTTTCACGAGTATCGTAAATAGTGGTTTCGTGGAATCCCGCAAACCCTCCGCTGACGAGATCGAAGAACATAGTTACGTTAGTTAACCTGACCGACCACTTCTTGATTAGTGTGGGGCACCAAGTGGAATTCGCAATACTTAGTACTTCAGCTCAACTACTCTCGAAACTTTCTTGACTTTGAATATGATCCAAATGCATTTATTTAAGGGTTTTTAATTTAACTGTCTGCTTGTTTTTATTCAAGTTTTAGTTTGAATACATTTTAAACAACATAACTTGCAGGTCAACAACTTTGTCCAAATGTTAATAGAATTATGTTATCACAATCGAATTAAACCAAAACACAAACTATATTTTATTTTAAAACATAATAAGGTAAGGTTGGAAGGTCACAGAACTTCACGCTTTCCGCACATCACACAATTTTCCGGGGCGTCCAAAACCTTTCCCAAAAACCACAGTACTAATCAAAGTCGGAATAAGAACAAAATTAGTTTGTTCTTTACACATACTGACCTCGTAATTAACAATTTGACGTCTGTGCGTACGATAAAGGCGGCGAGAGGCTAAAGTTTAATTAATCCGTATTTCACCCTTATCTATACAGGCATGTGGGCATAATCTGTCGAGAGTCGCTATACAAACAATTAACTTAGATTGAGCAGCCCTGAACCCGAAGATGAGCAAATTTTGTTTTCATGGCTGTCTCACTGAGTGGGTAAATGAGTATACTGTGCACAACATTCATATTGGCTACATATACGGTCGAACCACCGAGTAACGAAGCGTTATTGCCTAAACAAATACAGAACTAATGAAAAGTTGACTCATCGTTGAAAAAAAACAAAAACTACTTCGTTACTGACCTATTTACTTTTTTGTAGGTTTTTTTTCTATGTGTGAAGAGGGGTATGATACCTAGAGGATGCAAAGTAAAACCGAAGACGTGCATAGCTTCCCGTCTGGCGTGCCGCATATTAATGCTGAAACGTGAATTTTCCGATGACGGCAGAGATTTTTACGGTCCATTTTTAATCTGAATATTTGCATCTTCAAGCTGTGTTCCTTTATTGAAATACCTAAATTTAAATATATAAATAGGAAACGTTTTAATTTTGTTTGAAGACTCTGAAACTGCTGAACCGATTTCAATAGTTTTTTCACTGTTGGGAAGCTACACTATCTAGGGTGACAAAGGTCATCAAGTTACGGGAAGTAGTTTCCACGGGACTTGGGTGGAACCGCGTTAAATTGCTAGTGATGTATAAAATAATTTCAATGTGACACTTTTTTAAAACCTATAAACTCGAATTGCTCTTATGAATAGAAGTAATCTGGACAGGTCTCAAGTATAAATGATTTATTTTCAACAACATTGAACCTCTACTGGTTTAATTCGGTTTATTTAATGAATTTAAAAGATTATCCAAATTTGTTTTCAACTATAAACTTTAAAATGCTTATTTTATCTTATCAACAGTAAATTAAAAAGAGAAATAAATAAAACTGAATTGATAGATCAATAAAAAGAGAAAGATGAAATCTAAACATAGAAAAAAATCTTGTTTATTTCTGTGAGAACGACTGAAAACACTAGTAACTTTTTCTATATACTTACTTATAAAACATGAAGACTTTAAGGTGCAGCACCACCTTGAAGTCTTCATGTTTCAATTTTATAATAAACCTCAATTCTGGAAAATAATATCCGAAGGCAAACTGTAGCAAAACAACTGGAAACTGCGTCGCAATCATTTTGTGAAAGTAAAACAAAATTATCTACCTACTTACAGACCATAATTAAGTTACGGATATATTGTTTCTCTTTTGCTTAATACTTGTTCATGATTATTAATATTTAAAATAACGAATTTGTACATCACTTCAGTTTACAAATTCGGATTCGGGGATTTGTAGAATTTATAAAATACATTGCCAAATAAAACCTTCTGCTTGTCTACGTACATTATGTACAGATNACCTAAAGAGGGACACCTGTCTAGTGTATTTCATCCATAAATTGTGGAAGTTTGTGGGTCTATCGATGTGTGCCCAATCTCGTTAAAAAATATAAACTCAGATTATAAGAAAACAATGTATTGGATAACTCATAAACAGTTCATGGAAAAAAACTAGATGAAAGAACAATGTTAAGAAATCAATTTTCACGAGTATCGTAAATAGTGGTTTCGTGGAATCCCGCAAACCCTCCGCTGACGAGATCGAAGAACATAGTTACGTTAGTTAACCTGACCGACCACTTCTTGATTAGTGTGGGGCACCAAGTGGAATTCGCAATACTTAGTACTTCAGCTCAACTACTCTCGAAACTTTCTTGACTTTGAATATGATCCAAATGCATTTATTTAAGGGTTTTTAATTTAACTGTCTGCTTGTTTTTATTCAAGTTTTAGTTTGAATACATTTTAAACAACATAACTTGCAGGTCAACAACTTTGTCCAAATGTTAATAGAATTATGTTATCACAATCGAATTAAACCAAAACACAAACTATATTTTATTTTAAAACATAATAAGGTAAGGTTGGAAGGTCACAGAACTTCACGCTTTCCGCACATCACACAATTTTCCGGGGCGTCCAAAACCTTTCCCAAAAACCACAGTACTAATCAAAGTCGGAATAAGAACAAAATTAGTTTGTTCTTTACACATACTGACCTCGTAATTAACAATTTGACGTCTGTGCGTACGATAAAGGCGGCGAGAGGCTAAAGTTTAATTAATCCGTATTTCACCCTTATCTATACAGGCATGTGGGCATAATCTGTCGAGAGTCGCTATACAAACAATTAACTTAGATTGAGCAGCCCTGAACCCGAAGATGAGCAAATTTTGTTTTCATGGCTGTCTCACTGAGTGGGTAAATGAGTATACTGTGCACAACATTCATATTGGCTACATATACGGTCGAACCACCGAGTAACGAAGCGTTATTGCCTAAACAAATACAGAACTAATGAAAAGTTGACTCATCGTTGAAAAAAAACAAAAACTACTTCGTTACTGACCTATTTACTTTTTTGTAGGTTTTTTTTCTATGTGTGAAGAGGGGTATGATACCTAGAGGATGCAAAGTAAAACCGAAGACGTGCATAGCTTCCCGTCTGGCGTGCCGCATATTAATGCTGAAACGTGAATTTTCCGATGACGGCAGAGATTTTTACGGTCCATTTTTAATCTGAATATTTGCATCTTCAAGCTGTGTTCCTTTATTGAAATACCTAAATTTAAATATATAAATAGGAAACGTTTTAATTTTGTTTGAAGACTCTGAAACTGCTGAACCGATTTCAATAGTTTTTTCACTGTTGGGAAGCTACACTATCTAGGGTGACAAAGGTCATCAAGTTACGGGAAGTAGTTTCCACGGGACTTGGGTGGAACCGCGTTAAATTGCTAGTGATGTATAAAATAATTTCAATGTGACACTTTTTTAAAACCTATAAACTCGAATTGCTCTTATGAATAGAAGTAATCTGGACAGGTCTCAAGTATAAATGATTTATTTTCAACAACATTGAACCTCTACTGGTTTAATTCGGTTTATTTAATGAATTTAAAAGATTATCCAAATTTGTTTTCAACTATAAACTTTAAAATGCTTATTTTATCTTATCAACAGTAAATTAAAAAGAGAAATAAATAAAACTGAATTGATAGATCAATAAAAAGAGAAAGATGAAATCTAAACATAGAAAAAAATCTTGTTTATTTCTGTGAGAACGACTGAAAACACTAGTAACTTTTTCTATATACTTACTTATAAAACATGAAGACTTTAAGGTGCAGCACCACCTTGAAGTCTTCATGTTTCAATTTTATAATAAACCTCAATTCTGGAAAATAATATCCGAAGGCAAACTGTAGCAAAACAACTGGAAACTGCGTCGCAATCATTTTGTGAAAGTAAAACAAAATTATCTACCTACTTACAGACCATAATTAAGTTACGGATATATTGTTTCTCTTTTGCTTAATACTTGTTCATGATTATTAATATTTAAAATAACGAATTTGTACATCACTTCAGTTTACAAATTCGGATTCGGGGATTTGTAGAATTTATAAAATACATTGCCAAATAAAACCTTCTGCTTGTCTACGTACATTATGTACAGATGACAGCACATCAAGCTACCACAATCTGTCAAATTTCTGCAATAGATTTTCAACCTTATCACAAGTGTGGAAGGTTTATATTCGATTGATAAAATTTGACAGATTCGTATACGTTGCCTGCTGTCGTCTGTACCATTAGCTTTAAAACATAATAAAAGAGTCTACCAGATATGTGACTTCTTTATAGGCTAGACGATTTTAATAAAACAAAAGGTGTTCTGAAGAGTGTAAATAAAGAGCGACTGCAGAGAACTGAGACATATAGTAATTTCCTTCACTTCTAAGAAAGATACGAGTAAATATTGTACGAACTATTTGTATGATACACGAGTGTGATAAATTAAATCACGTCACAGGCAAGTACTGCGTTACCTACCCGTTGTCGTATGCTCGTAAAAATACGAGCATACGACAAAAGCCATTATGAGAGCAGGTTTAGGCAGACCTAGGTAAACAAGGTCCTTATTAAGTTTACATTACATATGTACCTACGTTTAGGTTCTCTAATAACATAGGCAAAGTTCGCTAATTATATATATAGGTAAGGGTTATAATATCTTTGTAATAGAATATGATATTATTCCACATTAGACATTATCATAATTTCAATAAGTTCGATTGACTCAGCTGCAGAAACTAAAGCGGTCACCTACTGAAAAATCAAAGGTCGTGTAACAGTTAAGTAAAGTTGATAGCACGAAAAACCTCCTTTGTGACAATACCTATTCTAATTGAAATAAAAAGTAAAATGAAAAGCCAATGTTAACAACAATACATTTGCATTGACAATATAGGATAGCATTAAAAATACTTATATAAGAAATTAGATGCAATAATATTTATTTCTATTGTTATCTTTATTACTAAGACTACGTAACAAAATAGATAACTAAGTTTTAAATTAAGTTTTCTTTTGAGTTTATTGTCATTATTATAAGCCGAGAAGATGCCATATTGTTTTCACAGCTCAGACTTTTCTATTTTAGAAAACATTTGTAGACAATGAAATTCTAGCAAAAATGTGGTTTTTCCTCAGCAAATGAATGAATTCTCTAGAGGTTTATAATATTTATTTTACTTGAAGCTTTTGTTGGAAAGCCTTTGCGACAGTAAAGTTTTAATAAAATTATCTGACTGAATGAATTCTAGTTAGCGTCAATTAACTATTGCCTTTACAGCTCTATGTTATTTCAAACCTATTCCTAATGTAATACTGTCTAGTAATTAGAATAGCTTGTGTGTCTCAAGTTTTACTAATTGTTGCTTGTTCTAAATATTAAATAAAATATACATTTGAACAAATACAGTGATTAATCAAATTGAATAAATAGAAGGACTATTTATTCGTACTATAAGTAGTTAAAGCTCGAAGCTTCATTAAAACCTACACGTAAGCAAAGCAAACGTCTTATACGTATATAGATAAAACGGCTCACTGATCAATCGACGTAAATCGCTCTTTCCTCAGAAGTATTTGAATGATGAAGTTTAATTAAAGTGCGCTAGAACGTTAAAGGAATAGTCTCGGCAAACCTTATATTAGTTACGTTAATCTAACAGATACCAGCATCACATCCCACTTAACTTACTAATATGTTCTGGTGATTACGTAAACGCAATACAAACAATAAATTGGTGCATGCAGGTAATAGTTACCTATGTGTTTTTACTATGATATTTCAGGCGTCATCCTGTGCTTACGAAAGAAAATGCCAACTTTGACAGACGAACTAAGTATAAGCCATAACTTTATAACAATGTATGGCTTTGATATTGCCATATAGATAAGTACAAAGTAGCTCTGCTCAAGCAATATATCTAATACCGCAAATTGTGCAATGTGGTCTCTCAATTTAATCAGATGAGAATATCTCTTGTTCACTCCCATTCGCTTTATTGCAGTTCAATGCTATACAATATGTTCAGAGATATATAGCGTCGAAATACAAATCTTTAAAGCTTAGTACTGTGATGCATTTTCATTATATTTTCCATTTAATTAATTCAGCCTGTGTAATAGATAAAATACCTATTTCACAAAGTCATCAGGTAAGATACGTACTTTGTTAAGCTCAATTTACGATTAAAAGTTTAGTAAAACATTCATTACAAATTAAAGATATAATTTATTATAGGTACCAACATCATTTCAAAAAATGAAACCAGGTTTCAAATTTCGAAAATTTCTGCTCTCAAAAAATAATAAAGTACCTAACGAAGAATTCGTATTCGGGTCATCTTTAGTAACAAATCACAATAGCATGTCTTTAAAATGTTCATTCAACAGCATTCTTGCTTAAAGAGGTTGATGGCAGGCAATTTTATGAACGAAATTACGTCCTTGGTGTCGTAGAGTAACATAAAAGCCACACCTAATGTTTGTGGCTTAGTTTTATACATAGATGGAGCTGTGTATATCCCTTAACGTGGACCGAAGTGGCGCTGCGGTTTCCCTCACAATCTCACCACGTAACGTGTCTGTGCACAGTTCCTAAACCCAACAAGCTTTAACAGCTACAAATTTAGCACTGGTATTTAGTCTTTTAGAAATAATTAAGTGATTAGGGGCATTTGACAAAATAAAAGAAATTAATATTTGACTCCAAAATAAACTCACAAAATTAAATTAATTCATATTATGCAAAACTCACGCTAAATCTCAGACACCAGACCACTCGTTCATTTTATAACTAATTAAGAGAGGCTGTATCGTGGTGTGCATACTGATTGTATTACTTCACGCATGTGTTAATAATCTCTTGCCCTTGGGATTAGTTAACACGAACGTGTGAAATCTCCGGGACAATCATTTTCATGGGTATAATTAAAACAGCCTTTTGGGTATTTCAGACGCAGCAAATTACTGATTACTCTCAGGAATACTGTGCAAATTTCCATAGACATGAAATCTTACTCAAATGTCCTCGTAAAGTTTTAATTTCACAAAATGATACATTTTTTACCGTAAATTTATAAGAGGGTGGAACGCGTTACAGATGCAGCACAGTTGCTATCTAGAATATTTTCAAATAAACGCACAACGCACGCTTCTCATGATGAAATTTCCATATTTTTCGAATTAAATATATTTCTGATTCTCCACTTCTCTACGACTTAAATTTTACCATTGTACTATTCAAAGAACAAACGTATAATGAGGAACTCCGCATACACCTTGAGTTCAAAGCGGTCGGCATTGAGATAAGGTACACCTTATGGGAGAGAGCTGTAAAGCCGCTCACTGAATGTCGGTTGAGAACGGCTTGTTATATCTAATACTAAGCCGATCGCATTCGGTACCAGGAAGCGGCTCTTTCCTCACACAGACAGACAGATTGACTTTTATCTTCGTGGGTTTCTAATACTTCCTATGGAATCAAAGTTTTAAGGAAAATCACTTGACTAAGTACAGTGTAGAAATATACAACATTCCTTGGAAAAAGTTAATTAATTGGTGTATTTACATACATAGGTACACAAGCTGGTAACAATATAAACACAGTAAAGGAAACGGCAGCTAATTAAAGTTCCGACCGTGTGCCCTACATTTTACAGATTCAAGGACCGCGTGTAAACAAGTTCAGTCGCTCGTATCCAATTGCTACATAAACTTTAAAAGGTTATACCTGTCGGGACCCGGCCGGCATGCGGCAGCAGATAGGTACAGTAGACGGTACTCCGATAGCCGA
>NWSH02000560.1:6452129-6467925 GCA_002382865.2 Heliothis virescens
TAATAACTCCGTAAATACATAACGGCCCTGCTTTTAATAACGGCTGGCCGTAAGGTAATACGAGTATATAAGGACATATACGAGTACATGTCGCAGCCAACTGGTTGAATTAGCTAGCCAATACCTAATGGCTAAATGACGTTTGGCCATCTTGTTAAACGTTGTCTTCAGTCACTTGCCTAGTTGATTTTCCGCTAATTCATTGGATGTCGACGTTTTATTAACCGCCTAGGCGTCCAATTGGCTGGCTAATTCAACTAGTTGGCTGCGACATTTATACCTTCCTCTGGGCACATTAGCACGCTACATTACATTTAATACGTGATAAAGTTAAATGTAATTTATATAATAACTTTAAACATACTTTTAATAACTTTTATATCATAAATAAAACGAGTATCTGCAATTAATCATATAATTTCGACAAAAATTAAGATGTAATTTAAAGTTTAATCTCTTGGTTTCACCTAAATCACAAACGCTTCGTAATTTATTGAAATTGTACAGGAGACAGCCACTTGAATCGTATACATCTTAATTCAATAACATTTATTGGAAATAAGAATATTGTATTATGTAATTATTTCATACTTGCCAATGTTTTGAAAGTTAATATATTTGTTTTAGTCTTTTGCTACCCCATTCTTCTTATTGTGTATTTCCAAATCCTAAACAACCATTCTTATAATTCTGATATAAAAGATTTTAAAATAATGGTATTTTTAGCGAAAGAATTAAGTAATTAAAATTTTCATTTATATAAATTACGAAGGCACGTTAATGGATATTAAACGTATCTACACTTTTTGTTTTCTTTCAACAAGGTAAGAGAAAATGTTTATATCAAAAACTTTGCAAAATATAAACAAAAGCAATTCAAGAATCTTTTGTTTTAATTGTCCTGACTCTCGAAGCGGGACTCTCGAATTAATCGCTCAAGATCTAGTCTGCATAGTTACAGATTCTTATCAGATTAGATAAGTCTATCTTAATTAATCGATTAAAACTAGACAACTGGTTTTTTACTCTGTTCATTGATGAAGTCGTAGCCTATATCCAGGATCTTATGTTTACCATAAAATGAAATAGATATGTTTAGACTTTATAATCTCAAATACTTTACACCCCATCAAACCAACATCGTCTTTCCCCAACTGCAAACCTCACCTAGCCGTGGTATATACGCCCTGCTGAAAAACGGACGAGGCGTTAGCAACTGACTGTTGGCGGTATAATACTACACGGCACCTATTGGGATATGTAATACCTTCATCGGAGTTGGGCGGGCAGGGCAGCAGCATCTCCAAGGCAAAAAATATTCCGCAATACCAACACGCATGCCCCGCACGGTGTTTATGGGCGAATTCCCCCAGCTTAGGGGTGGCCTTCGTCCAGCAGTAACCATTTTAGGCTGTGACAATGATTCACTTAAACCCGATATAATTGGTGTTATAACGAGTTTTAGAATTAAGAAGCTGCTTGTCCGTGTCCCTACATAGGTAACTTTCAAATGAACATACATAATTTTCATAACTTCATGAAATGAAGAACACTTCATGAAATGTAAAGCTCTTTTGAAAAATGAATTTGTTATCCTGGTTCTATTCGATATCAAAACCAGACAAAACGTTAGTTGATAGTTCAAAGATATTTTTTCCATAGTTGGTTAGAATTTGCTCCAAATCCAGCGGAATGCTGAATCATAGAGAATTAGTCGCATGAATAAACTTCGCTGAGATGTTCGGTCTATTATCCATATCTTTAATATGAAAAGGTTTCGGTTCTATACCTACGAATAATGTGGATTGTTCACGGATTAAAGCAAATTGGTCATCCGCCCTCTATTACAGTCAATTTGATCTTACTTAGAAAGGCACTGTCTAAGTTCGGAACCCAAGTAATAAGATTGTACAAATAATTCAGTGAACAAGACAACAAACAAATGTACCTATTCTATACTTTTTTGTTCTCATTGTTTCACGTTAGTCCCAGGCTAGTTGTTACGTGCTTAGGCTTTTACGTAATGGTGTAAAGTACTTAGATACCTGTAAATGTTCTAAGTTTTGTCTAGGACTATTGGGCGGTTGTTTTAACAATTTTTTTTTTGTATTTTTTGGGACTTGACATAAAAAAATATTCTACTTAGTAAAACCTTAATAAAAAATTGACAGAATAGTGTCGAAATTGTAGCTAGTGATTAAACGATTTCATTAAGGTGAAGTTTAAAGCTAGAACACAAATTCAATCTGTCTAGTTTCCTTTAATACTGTCTAAGTTACGAAGGATTTAAGTGCAATTACCTACCTATTTCCTCCAGGAATTGGACCACAGACACTTATTGGGACTGTGATTTATCTCTCCTTTAAATCACTGTATTTTAATTTATTGCGTTCATTTTTGAAACTGGCTACACTTAACTTCATTATTTAAAGTTGTTGTCCTAACTACGATACTTGTATGTTATTTTTAAGAAAAGCAAGTGCTTACATATAAATACATATACTAGCTATATCTAAATAAGTTTTTGATATGAATCGACATATGCCACGGATTGTAATAGAGACATTACATAAAACCATGGTGTAAGTTAGCAAAATTCAGAATTGATATACAATAAATTTCAAACTTATTTTCTTTATTGTTTCATCTTTCCCTCATTACTGTATGACCTTTATTACTTACATGTAAAATACGAAACCAGATAGATGTACACCTAGTCTATGTCCTCTGTGTTAAATTCTATTTTTTCAAATGTAGTGATCAGCCACATAACGTTCGATGTAGTTTACTCCGAAAGCTATCACGTGCCAAATCAAACAGTATTAGTCGCATGAGTGCACTTTAGTTAGACATATCTGATTAATGTTTGCCACGTCTATACAATGTGAAATGATTTTACCAGGAAAAGTTATATCAAATATCAATGATGACCTTGTATCTAATTTGAAGGATAACGAAGAACATCATTTTCCAATAAAGCTGGTGCCATACTTGCTACTCACGTTAAACAATTGTGCGTAAAGCGCTTTTAAACAGATAACTAATTTTTAATCCCGATCATGTCTGCGTACCTACTTTAAACAAAATGTTTTTTGTACAGACGACAGCAGGTCAACTTACCCGAATCTGTCAAATTTTACAAACTAAATATTGACCTACCATTATTTTGATAAGGTTGAAACTCTATTGAAGAAATTTGACAGATTGAGGTAGTTTGAAGTGCTGGTGTTTGTACCATTTTTGACTGTGGAGACAGATTATTTGTGATAGAAAATTATAGCCGAAATCGAGGTGCTCAAAGAACCTTACAATTAACATTTTTCGATTTTAGTTGGTAGTCTCACTCTCTCCCCTTTAGATTTCAAAACAAGTTGTATGGAAAGGAAAATTGACTTCATTATGAAATAAGAATTTATCTTTTCAAATCTTTTACAGCTCGCAAAATAATGTGTACTTACCTAAAATAATGCATTAACTCGAAAGCAAGTACCAAATACCTGATTGTAAAATGAACGGCAAGTTATAAACTTCTTGAAAATTTTATTATTATTTATTTATTTATTTATATCCAAGAAACTTAAACTATTTTCAAAAAATGGTTTTACCATACACGAAAGCCTCTTAGGGCTTATCTGTGTGCTGGCGAGCCCCAACATTTAAAAATATTACTAACAACAGAATCAAGTACAAAACAAGTAAGAATACAGTGACATACCCACATTTAATATATAAAAGGAAGCTAATGTTTCTTTAAAGAATCATTAGTATAGAAACGTTTATACTTGTGCTTCGTACTTTTCGAATTTTACCTTATATTGTAATTGCAATTCCTCTGGGAGTTTGTTGATGAAGTAGGGTATTACATAGTCAGAAACTCTAGTTCCGTATACGTTATTGTATTTAGGCAGAATGTATTTGTTTTTATGTGCTATACTTCTCAGGAAGTTAGGTCTTGTTGTCTCAGATAGTAGCTCGGGCCTTATAACTTCCGTGAGGGTGAAGAATTCGACTTTATTGTACACACTCATCACACAACAGTGTTTAAACAGATCGCTGTCACTATCTTTGAATTTCTTTTTTTGATAACGTCGTCCATACTTTATCTTTTGAACTATCTTAGTAAATTGCAATAGTTTACTAATTAAATTAAAATCAGGTGACCAGACTGACAACGTAACAAAAAACCTCAATCTATCTTTGACCTATCATGTTCGATAAATCAAGTTGAAAATTTGAGCGTGATTTAATAACATTTATGTCCAGTAATATGATGAGACAAAACTAAAGGCAGAAGGTCGCTGAGGTTATAGACACTACGACCATTAAATTGCAACAAAAATCCTAAAATGCGAGTATTTTTGTAAAGCTTTAATGTATTTTGTTCTTAATTGATTTCTTCTCCAAACAATTCTTAATTGTTCTTACTGAAATTATACGAACACACGTTTCACACAATTCGATGTACTTTTTAAAGTACATCGAAGCATGTCTCAAATGTAGGTATGTGTAATAGTAGTAGAATTAAGTTGCGATAAAAATATTACAATTTCAGTCGTTATGCAACTAGCTAGATCAGGAGAAATATGCACTAGTTTTAGGAAAAATAACATATACCTATTCATTACATATTAGTAAGTAAATAAATAATTGGATTTAATCATGAATGAATTAATAACTTATTGTAATAATATAATGTAATAAATAATAGTAATAATAGCTGTCATTTTCAATAACTATTCAAAGCTCCAACAAACAAGTGCGTGTATTCTAAAACTAATTTTATAATAACAACAGACAAATTCTGCTGTTTACTTAAGATAAAAATACCGGATGCTATTGATAGCATGTTTATACGATTAATTTGAGTTAAACGCCTACCTTGTTGATTTACTTGCATTTGTTAGTTACATTTCTTCCTGTAAGATATAACTGTTGCATAAGCATTTAAGAGTAAAGGAGCTACTTTTCAGATGATGCTTTATGTAGAGTTATAAAGGGTTAGATTTTTTGAAGAGATTTAATATTCGTAGATAATATAAGATTTTCAACGTCTGAAGTTTTGTATTTTTGTCCAACTAACAAATAATTTCTAGTTTAACCATTGTAAGAATAGCTTGGTTTTATATCAACGTTTCTGCAAATCTGTATTTCTGATACTTATCTTAGTATTAGAATCGTCTCAAACGTCAGCCATGATTGGAAGAGTTTTCCTGGAAAATGAACCAATGTGGTCGACATGTATCGGTTCCCAACATTCTGAATATATGCTTTATTTAAAACTGAAAAGAAACCTCCTCGTTTTTATAAGTAGGTAAAATATCGTTATCCATTTATCATGTTCATGAAAAAGTTTTGTACGTAAACTAATTTAAGTAATACCACCACTTTTCTAACGGAAACATGAAACGTTGACTAAGTGTACCTAATTATTTTTATAATAAAAGATACAACAGCACCAACTTTTTCATTAGCAAGCACCTACTTTTCCTATAGAAATTGCATTTATAATTAGGGTAAAAGTCAAGTTATTTAACGATGTTCAGAAAAATATCAGGAAAATCATAAAATTGAAAAAAATGTCCCATCTTTTATCACAATACCGTCGACGTACCATAAAATAAGTTCGTAGTATTGTGATCCCCAAATAAGCAGGTATTCAATTCGCCCTATCCGTAAGGGTTATCCAACGAAATATGTGAAAAGGTGGATAGTAAAGTACTATCGGGAACCCTTAGAGAGCCATTAAGATTCCCATACAATAACCTCTAAGCTCCTCGAAGCTATATTGTTTGTTTAGTAAATTCTTGTATCTATAACAACTTCCTATATTTGTATGAGGACCATGTTCGAGATTGAATTTGCCTCATGGGATCATAATTCATGCAAAGATGTCGTTATCACAGTTAATTAAATTGGTGTGATAGACAGTTAAGTGCATATGCCATTAACATAAATAAATATTACGAGGTACATATATTAAGGTTGATAACATACCTTGCCTTTATCAATGCGCTTAAGTAGCTTGAGATTTTAAATTTTTCCATTCAATTATTTAAAATATTGAGAAAGGGCACAATAAGTGAAATTGTATAAAAGTAAACATTAAAGTATTCAAATTCGATATAAAACAATACTTACACGTTATTCTTCAATTGTTAACTTAAACATCACAAAATTCGGTTTGCCATCATCACAATGATCAAAAAAACATCATATGTTTGTTATTTTACATGAAAACTTCTCTAATATGTTAGTTTTGTTGATATACGAATCACTGTAATAACTTTATGGGCATGAAAATAATTCATCGTAACTTTTTACGGAGCGTTTGTATCGTGTTTGTAGCGGCAAGCGTCGAGGCGAGTCGGGTACCGCGTGTTACCGCTCGGCGCGTCTCATACTGACTGGTGGACGGAGCGGTGCACGTTAGGTTTACTGAAACCAATGTACCGGCAACTCTCAATACTTTTCTCTTGACACTTGCCACCCCTATCTCCCAAGTAGATGTTCTCTTTTCAAACAGATCATAAGCGATGCGATATTCAAACAAATACCTAATATTTCGATCATAAAAACAACCCTTCTCGGTGGTTGAGTAAAAAAAGCTTGTAAAATGCAAAACCGGTCCTCAAAAAGGTATTATCTATTTAATCCTGCATTTAAGTATTAGCTACTAATATTGTGTTGGCTGTTAAGGAAGTCCAACTAATAGTTGAGTTTCATCTATCGTGTCAAGATAAATACCTGAAATACACTTTTTGCTATTTTCATTTAAGTTATCCTGCTCTCTCATTAAATCGTTATCGTTATGTATCTAAGTATGTAACTATAATAATAATTCTTTCGCTAGGGAATTAAGTGATACACTACAGTAAAGGGCAATCTTTCAGTTTTATCTAATTGATGTATTACCTGAGAATATGTTACGCAAACATAACCAACTTTTTCTTGTTTGATTAATTATTTCAGTTATCATTAATGGATATGCCCTTTGAAATAACTTTTAGTTTGAATAATCTACTTATGATTTTACTTGATACTCTCAGCATTGAAATTTCTTATTAAAAGCTAGCTGTGAAGCAGTGGCATAAACAATGATAAGCATCGATGAGTGCTATGAAGATTTTTTGTGCTCTAGAAGTTTTTTATCGCGCCCATGAAATCACCGACTCCAGTTAGATAAGTAAGAAGCAATGATAGCCAGAGCAAGGCTTGATGACACGATTTATCAATCCACATCACTGTTCATGAAAACAATTTTGAAAGTAAACAAAATAAAAGCTAATTTATTTTAAGAAGAATTTAAAGTTTAAATCTTAGTAACCGTAGAAATCTTTCATCAAAGTACACTTTTTACAACATTTTTATTTGGTAGATAATAATTTCAATTCATTTAATCAGGCCGTACTTTTCAGTTTTCCGTATTACAAACGTCGGATTCCGGGAGCCGGGAAATAAATGGAATATTTTAAAATTGGCAAAATCTGACGCTCCTTCTAATCATTTTCACGAAAAAACTAAACAAAATTGAATAATATCAAACAACGAAACTGTTAAATGAGTGAAAGAATTTCTCCGGATAAATATAGGAACGAAGTGGATCTACTTTCATTCTATGTAGCACCTTAAGGGCCATTTTTTATCCTTCCGAGCCAGGACTAAAGCCGTCCACGTTTCCGAAGCTGTAAAACGTGAAATATACTCCTCAATATCCGTCGCACCGTGGCGGCTACCAGCGCCGGTAGCTCTACTAGCCACTCGTCGTTATTTAAAACTTTATTGATAGTACAAATACTTAAAAAATAGCATTGTCCTCCTGGTGTTTTATGTTAATCCTATTTAGATTGAAAAAGAAAAATCTGATTTAAAAAGTATTAACCTTGAAGAGAGAGAAAATAGAAGTAATGTCATTGTGCTTGAGTTATATTCCTTCAAAAATAATGAAAAACCGTGTGAAAACTCTCTATTTCATGATAATATTCCCTACGTCTACAAAACCATTAATATTTATAGACTAAAAAAATCTCATAAACCCACTATATTTTCATCGTTTCGTAATGTCAAAGTTTAGGCACCCACGAATCAATAGGTGGATCACCTAGAAAAATGCGTTGGTGAGTTTTTTCCGTTTCAGTTAAGCTATGCTTGAGTATCCCGCCACGTTAAAATATACGGTAAAGATGTCGATGTCAGTTTAAACAGGAAGTTACCGTCAGCTTTTCGATGTTATATCTATACTAATAATATTATAATATTATAAAGAGGAAAACTTTGTTTGTTTNGTTGAGTAAAAAAAGCTTGTAAAATGCAAAACCGGTCCTCAAAAAGGTATTATCTATTTAATCCTGCATTTAAGTATTAGCTACTAATATTGTGTTGGCTGTTAAGGAAGTCCAACTAATAGTTGAGTTTCATCTATCGTGTCAAGATAAATACCTGAAATACACTTTTTGCTATTTTCATTTAAGTTATCCTGCTCTCTCATTAAATCGTTATCGTTATGTATCTAAGTATGTAACTATAATAATAATTCTTTCGCTAGGGAATTAAGTGATACACTACAGTAAAGGGCAATCTTTCAGTTTTATCTAATTGATGTATTACCTGAGAATATGTTACGCAAACATAACCAACTTTTTCTTGTTTGATTAATTATTTCAGTTATCATTAATGGATATGCCCTTTGAAATAACTTTTAGTTTGAATAATCTACTTATGATTTTACTTGATACTCTCAGCATTGAAATTTCTTATTAAAAGCTAGCTGTGAAGCAGTGGCATAAACAATGATAAGCATCGATGAGTGCTATGAAGATTTTTTGTGCTCTAGAAGTTTTTTATCGCGCCCATGAAATCACCGACTCCAGTTAGATAAGTAAGAAGCAATGATAGCCAGAGCAAGGCTTGATGACACGATTTATCAATCCACATCACTGTTCATGAAAACAATTTTGAAAGTAAACAAAATAAAAGCTAATTTATTTTAAGAAGAATTTAAAGTTTAAATCTTAGTAACCGTAGAAATCTTTCATCAAAGTACACTTTTTACAACATTTTTATTTGGTAGATAATAATTTCAATTCATTTAATCAGGCCGTACTTTTCAGTTTTCCGTATTACAAACGTCGGATTCCGGGAGCCGGGAAATAAATGGAATATTTTAAAATTGGCAAAATCTGACGCTCCTTCTAATCATTTTCACGAAAAAACTAAACAAAATTGAATAATATCAAACAACGAAACTGTTAAATGAGTGAAAGAATTTCTCCGGATAAATATAGGAACGAAGTGGATCTACTTTCATTCTATGTAGCACCTTAAGGGCCATTTTTTATCCTTCCGAGCCAGGACTAAAGCCGTCCACGTTTCCGAAGCTGTAAAACGTGAAATATACTCCTCAATATCCGTCGCACCGTGGCGGCTACCAGCGCCGGTAGCTCTACTAGCCACTCGTCGTTATTTAAAACTTTATTGATAGTACAAATACTTAAAAAATAGCATTGTCCTCCTGGTGTTTTATGTTAATCCTATTTAGATTGAAAAAGAAAAATCTGATTTAAAAAGTATTAACCTTGAAGAGAGAGAAAATAGAAGTAATGTCATTGTGCTTGAGTTATATTCCTTCAAAAATAATGAAAAACCGTGTGAAAACTCTCTATTTCATGATAATATTCCCTACGTCTACAAAACCATTAATATTTATAGACTAAAAAAATCTCATAAACCCACTATATTTTCATCGTTTCGTAATGTCAAAGTTTAGGCACCCACGAATCAATAGGTGGATCACCTAGAAAAATGCGTTGGTGAGTTTTTTCCGTTTCAGTTAAGCTATGCTTGAGTATCCCGCCACGTTAAAATATACGGTAAAGATGTCGATGTCAGTTTAAACAGGAAGTTACCGTCAGCTTTTCGATGTTATATCTATACTAATAATATTATAATATTATAAAGAGGAAAACTTTGTTTGTTTGTTTGTTTGTTTGGTTGTAATGAATAGGCTCAAAAACTACTGGACCGATTTTAAAAATTCTTTCACCATTCGAAAGCTAAATTATCCACGAGTGACATAGGCTATATTTTATCCGGGTACGGGCAGTAATTCCGACGGGATGCGAGTGAAACCGCGGGAAAACGGCTAGTAGCTTATAAAGTGGAACATACAACATTTTAACAGTCTTTGCAACGCACTATTATCAGCTGTAACCTTCTGAAGTATATTTTATGGTAAGAAATAGACTAATCCAAAGACGCCTATAAACTAAGCCGTTGGCGTTCGACAAGACCTTCTGCGGTCGTATTGTAAACCTGGTGAATGGTGAACTTTTAGGTCACTCAAAGAGAATCTGCGTCCTCGATGAACCTTAATCCTTGAAGAACAAACTAGTCGTTATTAACTGACCTAGATGTTTTGTACTTACATAATGTGATCCGACATCTAGTAAATAATTATAATTTCTGTCGGTATCTTACACCAAATCGCAGTTAAGCTGTTAAGTGGCAATATTATATGAACCAGTTACAAGCGAATAGGTCTGAATGAAACAATACCCTTAAAAAACGTTTTTCAAAGTCAAGAAGTTAAAGCTGGTTTAAGTATTTTTTGTTATCAAGCGGGTTCTGTTGGCGACAAAAGAATAAACACGTAGATCCGAAGTCCAGCCCACTGTCTGGCACATTAGGCCAAAGCTTTTGTTCCCCCTACGATCAACGACACAATTAGCGACATTTACTATCATTAATCAGAGAGCGTTGCAAATGTAACTCACAATTTGTGCGTTTTTTGTGAATCCAGCAATTATAGGTAAGTTCAGTAGATAGATTGGACAGATAACATATCCTAGTGATATCCAGGCAGACATAATTAGTTAAAGAGCTTACTGAGACAGAAAATTGAACAAGTTAAATAAGTAATTTTAATTATGTCCGTAATGTAGGTACCGCTGAGAATGAAACCGAAATTCTGACATAGGGGTTATGTCAGAACTTATGATACTTACATCATAGAAAGAATTTTGAACATAGATAGCCCACACTCCGTTAAAATAGAACAATCCATCCAAATCGATATAAATATCATTTGCAATTTGAAAACTTTTCAAATCTACTCTCCAGCTACAGCAGAAGCCAGAATGCCATAAGAGTGGAATATCGAACACCTATGTTGGCTCGAGTGTGTGACAGCGTCGCCTCTCCAATGTGGATAAGTCGATTAACTAGAGCGTGTTCTTGTTGGTTTTTGTGGTGGTTATTATGTAAGTTTTGGCCCAACTTCCCGTTGTGCAGTAGCTCGAGAGGAATTGTGTAGTATTAATACGTGCCGAATATCTTCGGTTTATTTCGGCTTAGTAACATCTCTTTCGAAGTTGTTTCTTTTATTTCTGTTTCTTCATTCAGAGTAATTTAAGATAGTTCTTGGTAGTCGTAGTTCGAGGGGAGGAGTTTTCTCAGTTAAGAATATAGAAAAAAAGGAAATTTGGTTAGCGCATAAGGCTGAACAGACGTAGGTAAAGAGGGTAGGTGCAGACGATAACAAACAAGTCAATCTACCACAATCTGTCATATTTCTTTAATAGATTTTCAACCCTATCATAATAATGGAAATATTCAAGTGGTAAAAGTATATAGGTTGACCTGCTGTCGTCTGTACTGTTACTGTTTGTACAGAGACAATAGATGATTCATGATAAGAAATTATAATGTATTCAGTCAAATAGGTAGGTACCTAGTTTTACTGGGAGAGAGTTGGACAACCATTGAATAGAACAAAATACAAAAGGGTCAAATAGGTACAAACCAGAATCTATCAACAGCACTTCAAATACTTACACACAAACCAATATAACTCGGAGACGGTTCGATTCAATCCCTTAGCTGACAGGAGACAATAGAATTGTCGATTGCAGCGAGTTTCTCAAACGCGATACAAAATCCACCGAATAAGACGTTGCAGCACTTTCACTATCCTAAAAATGACAAACTTTCTTTAAACTTGCAGATCTTTCACACTGGATTTTCCGCGCAAAACCAAGCATAGGTACCTATATGAATGGGTAGGTACGTAGAGTTCTATAACCTTAACTTGCGCCTAAGTATAATACCTATTTTAATGAACTGAAAATTACAATACCTATCAGCAACAATTTCATGAATAGTTTATTATTTTCACTGAAAATATATTTTTAAGAAATCTCTTCCACTTGATATTTTGTTTCTAGATTTAAAAGCCCTAAAATGTTCCTAAGTTCGCCTTAATGGATATCCGTTTGCCGCAGGAATTTAAAAACCACTTTTTTTTGTGGGCAGAATGCAAATTACCCTTTATGATTTGCCAGTTGCTTACTTAGTAGTACATACTTACATAGACTGGTCCAGACATCCCTATCTATACATAGGTACTTAGGTAGGTATCTACGTAAAAAAGAAGTAAGGTCACAATAATGACAACGAAGAAGGCGTTTGATAATGATTTATTTACACAGGTAAGTAATTAAAACAGTAAGTACTTAGGTGTCATTAGGAAAATAGGAAAAGGTTCAGACTTAAAAGTTAAGTCTAAATAATACCCTTTAAAGTTAAGTCTAAATTCAGACTTAACTATGAAATATTTCATAGAACGGAATCTTAATGAAAATCCGCTGGGAAATCAGGTAGGTACTACAGAAATACGAGCAACAAAAGTGTCCGTACGATGGGACTGCCCTCGATGGCATAAACAAAAAGTCAAGGAAGACAAAGGTACTTCCTCACAAAGTCAGCTATCTGAGAACCCATTATAAAACGAACGAATTATTCAATATAATTCCTTAACAATTATTATAGGAACCTATAAATAAGTATAAATATATATTCTTTATTATATTAAACTAAAAAGCGTGCATAATTAGAAATAATGAATAGAAATGTGTATAAGAATTTATTTAGTATTTATAATTCAGGAACAGGTGAACACCGGACGTGAAAACCGTGTATGCGGATATATATTTTCTAAACGAGTAGGCGGTGCCCCGTGACGTACAGCTGAAACAAATCCATGATTTATTTTTATTGATGTCAGAGTTTCATGGGTCGGCATAATCCCATTGTTAGATTTGGACTCTGGCCTACTTAGCGCCACGGTCGCGTCGCGGCGCGCTCCCGACCGTAATCCGCATACTATGGTCAACTCACAAAAACCTCCAATAATTTATCAAGCTGCCCGACTATCCCTTGAAACGGAAAACTCAGAATTGTTTCCCTTATATTTGCGCCGCCCGTGATTTTTCTACGTTATTTGCATGACTTGCAAAATCAGCAATAGGTTGGTAAGGTTGTTGGTAAAAAACATAGAAATCTAAACCGATATCCATGATAGTACTAGCGTTACAAGCTTAAGAAATATGGCTGTCTACTTACCTACTTCTTATCTCATATCTACTTCTACTGGAACAGTGATTAGTGTGTGAGAGTGATAGGCGAATCGAAACCCTGTAGCGAATTCGGCGGCTCATTAACAATTACCTATGTGCCGTCCATAATAGCTGCTTACTTTATACTTTACTAGCTTTTGCCCGCGACTTCGTTCGCGTGGAATAGTGACTTCCGGCAAATTTTTGGTTCCCGATCTCGCGGGATCTCTTCAAAAATGAGGTCAACGCCATCTATCTACGGAGTATAGGAACAGCTCGACATTTATAGTACGCAATTGAACAATAGATGGCGCTGTATGTCCGGAATAAATTTATTTTTTATTTTTATTTTTTTTGAAATAAAAACTATCCTATATCCTTTCTCAAGTTCCAAACTATGTCTGTACCAAATTTCACACAAATCGGTTCAGTAGTTTAGGCGTGAAGAAAAGACAGACAGACAGACAGACAGAGTTTCGCATTTATAACCCTTCTTTGCATGATTTTTTACTTTAAAAAAAAAAAATCATGTGTTTGTAATTCAGTCCATACATTACAGGAAAAATAAATAAAAAAATATTTGTCTATTTTTATAGCTTTTTTTATTGAAAAAACGATATGATGGATTTTTCCATCATCATGCAAAACAGCCTTATCACGTTCATACATTAATTATTTATTAGAGCATACACATTTTATATTTATTTACACTATTACTCCCGATGAAAACGTAGGAAACAGTTGTTGTTTTTATTTAAGCACAAGTTTAAGTTACACTTGCTACAACATATCGTGGAATAGCCCTTACAGTGTGGTACAAAAAGCATATTATAATGTAAACGATTATTTTACAGACAAAAGCAGATGGCAGCTCTGAAGTGGACAAATGCGTTATTATTAATAATAAATATGATGTAATTAATTTAATATTGTAAACAAATGTAATTAATTGTAATAGACAGCTGTGTTGCTGGGAAGTTTGTTCATCACCGTTTCTTCTTTCCAGCCATAACACTAGGAAACGGTGAAAGGGGGGCGTTTTTGGGGGTGCTGTCCAATGTAATTTGACGTGAAAAAGTGCTAATTTATTAGCCTAATTTCAATAAATGATTTGACTTTGACTTTATCGACATAATGAATGAAACAAGGAATTTACTGCCCGCGTGGCCCGCAATATATCTCACGTGGATCAAAATTACAGAGTTACAAAATTCTGATAATTCTCAAGAAAACAAACTCTAAAAGGCAAATATTTGTTCGAATTATTCATTCATTTAATAAGTATTTATTAAGTATTCTTGTTATATGATGCCGCTGTGGTCGAAATCAGCTTGGACACCATCATTCTTGTTCACGACCCATTTATCAAGAACTGTTAAAAAATGTTGATGACAATATATATTTTACTGAATATGTTAGAACACATTCGACAGGAAAATTCGTAGTCAATAAAACATTTTAAGGTATTACGCTAATAAATTAAAATGAATACTTCAACTGGTACTTAGCGGAAATGTGATCTGACTGTAATGTAACGATAGGTGGAAAAATTCCCTTGTACGGGGCTTCCTAGACGGACACTCACTGCGCAATATGACGATACTGTGCAAAATTGTTGATATGTAGGGTTTAATATTGAAGATTGAACAATGATTTGGGAATTATTTTTTGCACAATGAATGAATGAAAAGGAGAATATATGATCTTCCAGCAAGACAAGGTCTTCTGTTGGTCAGTTTTTCAAGCACAGATTTTTTAGCAGTTCTATCTCGTTAGACTCAAAAAGTTAGTTAAAGAGCCTCATCCCTCATTTCCGGGGTCTAAACATCCCACGCTATTATTGTTCAGAGCTTGGAATCCAATAACAACCAACGCTCGAGCATTCTTGGTCGGCGCGGCGTCGACAGCGCAGAGCGTCGTTATGGCTCAAATCCCTTGGCTCCAGAACATCTAAAATAAAAAAAAATCGATTTACAATTTGGCATGGCATGGGTTGCCGATAGCCGAGCCGGCTGTTAGTGTGTCAATTTTCATTTTCCAAAAGGAAAGTTATATTAGAATAATGTATCTATCAGCTCAGTAACTTAAGTTACATTCATAGAACTAGTCTTGCTTGTGTTAAGTACTTACTTGAAACAGGAAAGTCGTGTCATACAAAATGTGTCAGTTGATGTTTTACATCGTTGTTTCAATATTTTCTGTTTTAAAAACTGCGACTGGGTTGGGGGAAATAATTTACGCGATAAATGCTGGTGGTCCAGCGCACACAGATATATATGGAATACATTACGAAAAGGATCCTTTACAAGGAAGAATCGGTACCGCTTCCGATTATGGTAAACAACTGGTAATGATCGGCAGAGTGAACCCCAAGGATGAGATATTGTATCAAACTGAGAGATACCATC
>NWSH02000560.1:6479605-6497686 GCA_002382865.2 Heliothis virescens
AGAAATTTGGTACTCAATTTTCAGAATAGTTCAATGCCACTGAAACAATTATATGAACCGGCAAACCCGTATGCAATTGAAGTAGACCATGATTACTTGGTTACTGATGCAAAAACAAAAGTTCTTTTAGATCTGCAGTTGTCTGTAATTACAACAGAACAGATACAATATATAGAAGAGGCGACTAGAGAACAGCAAACTAGTGAAGAATGGTTAACACAAAGAAGAAAAAGATTAACTGCTAGCAACTTTCACACAATATGCCATTTAAGGCCAACATCTATGAAGAGCTATGCCAGTCAAATACAGCATCGAATAGAATTTCGTTCCAGAGCCACCAGCCACGGTATAATAAATGAAAAAATTGCTCTGCAAAAATATTGTGAAATGTATGACCTCATTGTTTTACCATGTGGTTTCTTTGTAAGTCAGGAGCGACCTTATCTTGGTGCTTCACCAGATGCATTGTTAGGGTCTGATACCATAATTGAAATAAAATGTCCATATACAAGCAGATTTAAACAAATTGACCCTGTAACTGTCCCATATTTAATATTAAATGGTAATAATTTATGTTTGAAACCCAATACACCATATTACTACCAAATACAAGGGCAGTTGTACTGCAGTGGTAGAAAGTACTGTAATTTAATAGTATACACATTTAAAGACTTAAAAGTGATATATGTATACAGAGATGAAAATTTCATCAATTATATGTTATCAAAACTTGATGAGTTTTTTAATAATTATTTTAAACCAGAAATATTTAAAAAATATCTGTATTATAACTATGATGTCTACAATAATAAATAAAATAAAGTTTTAATCAATACAATATTTTATTTGCGTACAATACTCTCCCTGAAATTACAAAGCATAAGACATATAAAAAAAATCTTAGATGCTATTGGTACATAATGTTGATTTAACTCAGTAGTCAATATATTATATGTTTTTGTCAGACCAATTAATCGTTCTATATGAACTCGTTGACTTGCTAATTTTTTGTCAAGTTTTAACAAGACACCTGGAATTTGAGACTTTCCTTTTAAAAAATTTGGAATGTTTATTCCAATTCCTTTATTTGCAAATATGTCCTGGACATTAAAGCCACGATCTGCCATTATACTGTCTCCTGTGTCACATATTTGTGCAAGGTTGCTTCGTTCCACTATTTGGCGATCACTCACTGATCCTGCATATCCACCAGAGCAATAAGTGAGAAGTCCACCTGGTGATGACCCTACCAGAAATTTTAATGTGTTTCTGTGTTTGTACTGACTAAAAGACACTTTTTGAGCATCAGGCTGGCTTGGCTTTTGGATGGGAATTTCAGTACCATCTATAATAATCCTTGTAGAGGGATAATTATTTTTAAAATTTTCAGGCATGTAATAATTGACAAGCTTACGGCTAGGCCAGATGTCTATTAAGCTCCAGATGTCATTAACAAAATTAATCCATGTTATAATCACATTGGCAACTTCTGTTCTACATACACCAAACATTTGTCCTATTTCAAAATCAGGCTTGTTTCTTCTTAGTTTTATCAGAAGCATTAAAAACTGATCTTCTATAGATAAACTAAGGACTCTAGACCATCTATATTTGATATTATGTGCCATTGGCATTAAGGTTGACAGTACTAAATTAAATTTAGCATTGGTTTCAAGACCTGTATAGTAATTTATTGATTCATTGTTGGTTAGCAATAGGTCTGTAGAGAATAATCTCAAAATATTAGAAGTCTGGGTGCTTTTTGTACAGTTTTCTCCAGACCCAGACGCAAGATCTGAGCTTGAAGATGGATTAACCATAATATCTACACTATGAGAGACATTTACATCATCCAATTCTTCAAGTGGCTGGATATTACTGACGGTCTCAGTAGTTGCCTTCTCTGTTTGAAACAAGCTTTTTCTATAATTACGTTTTCTTAGGCGATCTTCTCTTAATGTAGAGGTTGGCTTTTCATTCCACGGAAATATTGAAGGGATTGCAGACTTTTTCAAAATTTTGCGCTGGTTCACAATTCCTGAAAGAGTGATATACCTTAAGTAAACAAATAATTTGTATATTATATATTGTATCAAAAAAGAGATAAGAGATGGTTATTTGGTGATAATGTCTAAACCTACAGTGGCCTAGACCATTCCTTGTAGAGAAAATGGGTGCACATTTTACCTAATATGTATAATTTTAAGAAGGCTGTTCATTTATTTGTTTGTGTATTATGGGCAGTTTCTCTTTTATAGGTTATACGTGTTTTACGTACAAATAAGAGGAAATTGTTGTTGATGACCTAGTCATATCGAATGTAATCACTTTAAATACATACCTGAGTATTTACTAATCTTTTCATAGTCACTTTCCTTAAAATGTTTATGACACACTCTCGCGCCGCTTTTAGGCTCAAATTTTACTCGCTTTATGGCTTTGAGCCACATTTTTTTTAGTTTAATATCTCGAGGAAAGCAGTGGCCTCCAGTTTCTATACAATCTGGTACAGAACACTCAGGCATTTTCTTAATAATTAACTTTAATCGCAAATTTCCATACAAAACTGCTTTGTTATTGGTCTTTGACCCACTAGCGCCACTTTGACACTTGCACGCCCCATTCGAATGTTTCTCGATACACTATGATATTTCGCAATAAAAAGTTTTTCGAGGAACATTTGAATTGTAAGAAGTTTCGAAGTTAAACAAGGACATCACTTAATGTGGTATATTATAACCGCAAAAGATAAGATCGCGCCTCATATTGAATGTTAACTTATGTAAAACACGAAAGAAATCATTTTATATTTGAATTTCCCGCTTCCAGGCGTCGCACGCAAGGTGCGTTAAAGAGTTAGTTGACCTTACTTCTACGCAGGTAGAAAATGTGTCAATTTCTTCCAAAAAATGGATTTGGTAAAAACGTAGTTTTAGTCTAGAATTTTAACAAACTTTTATGAGAAATAAATATTCTGTAGTAATGTAACAACTAGTAGAAACGATTAAAAATATTATTTAAAAGTATGATACATACATACTTTGCATATTCCCTATTAAATATACTGCGCTATATAATTGTTCGTTTAGGAGGCGCCTAACAAAAGCAATAAGGGTCTGCTTGAGTAGTTTATAGGGAAAACCAATGAACTTAAAAGACCATGTGCCAAATTACCAAGTATATAAAAAAAGCATTGCAATTTCATTGACAGCTGAACTGTCGAACTGACATCAGTAATGTAAACGTAATCCACACTACTACATAAACAAATTGTTTTCATTTTCTTATTATTGTTTACGCTTATGGTCATAAAACGCACTTATGAAGAGCTTACGTAGGTTACTTCTGCGGTTGTTAATAGCTCCAACAGACACGTATAACGAAGACTTTATACGAAAATGATCAAGTTTTGGAAAAGTGCAGGTAAAGTACTTGTAACGCAATGAACATTACGTTTTTACAATACTCGTTCGATGACATCGTAACAACTACCTAACGCAACACGCTTACTGTTTATTTTAGCGAAAGGTAAATCAGGCTGTCCTGTACGACCTCCCGAAGTAAAATCAGTGAGCACACCTGACATCCAAAGCCTTATAAATACACAAATATTACTAGAAGACAATGAAGGTAAGTGCACAATACAAACGGACCTATTTGCAAACGCCCGATAAATGTTCTCAAATGTTTGTGCTATTGTATTCCAGATCCCAAGCAAATGTTTGAAAAGAGCTCTAAACTGTCCATAAGTTTACACGAAATTATTGACGAAAAGAAGGCTCTCAAATATTTTATACAATTTATGGAAAACATAGGAAAAGATGTCCTCATAAAATGTTTGTTGGAAGTTGAAGAATTCCATAAAAATGTACTAAACTCGAGTAATGCTAATGATAGTGGAAATAATTCTAAAATTAATAGAACTAAAAGTTTAGACCTCCAGTGCAAGTGTGAATTAAATGAAGAAAAAACTACGAAGTCACAAATGTATGAGTGGAAAGGAAATAGTGATATGTTTAATAGTTCTAGAAATTCTAGATTCAATGAATGTTCTATGAGTTCATGTGGTAACTTAACAGAACATGTAACATCTGACATCTCTAACTCGATGAGAGAAGACACTCAACTTACAGATTCTTCTGAAGAAGCTGTAAAAATATTCAAGAAATATGTGGCTTTAGAAGCTCCATACCAACTGGAGTTACCCGATAGTTGCAGAAAATCTGTTATATCCAATATCTGCCAACCTGAAGGAAAAATACCTGAAAACTGTTTCAAACCAGTGCAAGATATTCTTATTAGCCAAATAGAAGAAAATTATTATAATGATTTTATTAACAGCCCATTTTATATAAAAGCACAAATTGACATATTGACCACTAGCTCTCTAAATCTGAAAGATATTTTACACAATGAAACAGTCTTGTTTTACTTCACAGAATTTCTGGAACAAGAAGCTTGCAGGGTGTTATTAGAGTTTTTGATGGCTATCATGCACTTCAGAGACAATTTGCTGAATGGAAACACAACAAGTCCTGACCAAGCTCAAGCTGACGCTATATCTATATATGAAAAATATTTCTCTCTTCAAGCAACCCACCCAATTGGATTTCCCACTGATATAAGACTACAAATTGAAAGTGATATATGTAGAGAAGGAGGCCCCCTTCCAATATGTTTTGACCTGCCTTACCAAATTGTATTTAAAACACTAACTCAGTATGTTAAAGCATTTTTAGAATCAGAGTTGTACTTCAAGTACCTCTCAGAAATGATACATTCAGTAGACAATATGTGGTCATCAAATCACAAATCACATTCCGATTGCAGCAGTGAATTCAGCATTAGCACTCAAAACACTCTCCTTGCTATGGGAGATCCTGTCTTCCGTAAGAAGAAACGCAATCTCTCTGTACCTGACATGACAATAGACTCAAATCAGCTTTATAATGCTGATGCATTATGGCAGAGAAATAGACCTGATGGTTTAAATCTTGGTAGAGTTAATAGTTTAGGCAGATTTGAATCTAAATTTGAACCAGATCCAGACAAAAAGGATAAATCTGTCTTAAAAAAAATGGTAAGCAGGTTTGTGCCAACAAATACATCTAAAGTGGAAGAAGAAATGGCTTGGCAAATAGCTCACATGATTGTTAAAGATGTTACAGATCTTACTATGGCCCCACCAGACAATGAGCATGATGATATGTGATAGTTATCATTAAATAGCATGTTATATATTTTGTAAATCAATAATGTATAGATACTTGTAACTAATAAAATCATCCATTTCATATTGTAAAGTTGTGTAATTTTTATGATTGCATTTAAATATTGAAAGAAAGCACATCAATGAAAGTAAAAACATGTATATTCAATATTCATAGAAAAAAAATGTCTAACAAAATGCCAACAATACTGGAAATTATTTCACATAATCACAAAGTAGCGTAATTGTTAATACCCAGTGGGATTGGTGATAACTGCAATCTGGGAGGTTCAGATCCCAACAAGGGGGACTGCTCATCATAGAAACAAAACTCTTTTCGTGTTTCATCACTAAATGATGGCATATTTCTCCATTTATTTGTATTCCATCTTCGGTATACTAGTGCATTTAATAAAGCCTGCATGGGATTTGTTAATGCCTGGAAATAAAATAATACACACTTATAGCACATGCATGTAAAAGGTAACCTTCACTTTTTAATAATGATACTTACCATTATGTACCATAATGTAATAATAACTTTAACAGGAATGTTAAACCACATTGTCCACAGCAATAAGCCATTTATAAGATTTGGCACCCAACACAAATAGAACACTAAATTGATCAAGAAGAACTTCAGTCTCAATGTGTCTACTACTCTGCGTTCTTTACTTGTGAACTGAAATTTAAATGTTAAACAGCATTGAAATATACATTTTGTATTTTGATATTATTCACATAGTGCACTATGATTTGAATTCAAAGATGAAGTATAATATAAGATAAAAACCAAAGCAGGAACTGTTGCAGCTATTTTTATAATACTTGTTTTCCATATTCAGCTAATAATACTGCTTTTGCAAATGCCAAATACAAGGTTGTCAGCTCTATTGCACTGATCTCCAATCTATACATTTATTAAAAAGAATCATTTTTGTTTGTCTATAAGTATTTTTACCTTGAATACTATGAAACCAAACTGATTTGAAAAATGAAAGCACTGATGGGAAGGTAGGTACATACCTACACTATCCCTGGGATAAACAGGCTACATTTTATTTGGGTGTGCCCAAGTAGTTTCCATGTGATGAGGGGTAAAAATGGGGAAAACAGCTACCTATAAGATATTCATATTATTTAATTGTACATTCAATAATATACCTGTGCCAGAGGAACTGCTACAGCCATCTCTACATCCTTACTAGACAATACATACATTATTGGATTCACTATCATTACCATGGCAATTGGCAAGTATGTAGCACAATAGTTAGGTAATATTTTGTATAGAGCACTTGTTGCTGTTGGGAGATTGTGGCATCTGAAATTGTAAGTTGTTTTTTAAAGACATTGTAAGCTGCATTCAAGATAACATTCCGTTTAAGGATTTGGATAATACTTCAATGTATTGTTGTATGTTATATCAGTGTTTTAGAAAAAGGAATTGCCTATTTGCCTTTCTCAACCCAAGTAACCCATTACCCCTTTGTAAGACTGGTTTATAGATTTTCTGGCTTCGGCCATCCATAAAATACTACTAACATGTTTTTTGAAACACTGGAGTAACTTGTCATAACAATTTTCGTTACTGAGATATCTATTTTGTGAAGTCACCAAGCATTTTAATAAAACCTGTGGGATATAGATGTATCATATAAACACCATAAACTCCTACTTACTTTGCATTAGGAATATAAAGAATGGATAATCCAACACCGGTAGTAGCTGCAGGCAATCCCCAAGCAATAGAGTGATAAAGTAAAGTATGTGAGTCTCTGCCCTTGATAGTCAGCCATGTGTCTATGGCATAAAACAAAGTCCAGAACCAAGTTACTGTGTAAAAATATTGGGTCCATGCCTGAAATCATTATGACAGAAGGCATTAAAAACAATAAGAGATAGGTACATAGTGGTAAGTTAATAATGTGGCATACTTACTGAAATTATGCTACAAAACAAAACACTAACATCATCTTCTGGTAAAGGCATAATATTCTTATACCTGAGCCATAAGGAAGACCGCACTAACACACCTGAAATAACACATTTAGGCATCTAAAGTTCACTTTTTGAAAACTATCAGCATATTTTAAATTACAGCCATATCAAATGTTGATACAAGTTCTGTAATTTTACCAAATGATGCCAATAAATCTGCAACAGCCAACCAGATAATAATACGTCGTCCACGTGTGGAACCAATACCTCTTTGTATCCGATTTACGATATCCGGTAAAATCTAAAAATATTTGTAAACAAATTACTACTGACTTCATTAACTGTTAATATAAAAAAATATGAAATTCCAACATGTTTAAAACTACAGCAACAGAATAGGTGGTTAAAACTGGGTCGGCGGATACAATTACTGAACCGGTAGGTCGTAACTTTAGAAGCCATATGAGCGACAAGAATAAAACTTTTAAATTAAATGTGTACTAATTGATATCTGCATTACGATATTATAAATTAATAGGTACCATTCTTACCTGGTAAACAGACCCTAATATGCCAACTGTGGATGAAATTAAACACACAATGTTGTAAGAATCAGTGTTAAACTCGTCCATAATTCTAACTGCAAAGTCTTCTTTATTACCAGTGTGATGGCAACAAAATGTTTGTATTGTGGGGTCCGACATCTTTGCGGTGTTTTTCACCAAATATACAATAGATTCTTTGTATTTTTTAATATAATATTCTCACATTACAAAAAAATAACCCCAGTATTTGTATTGGTGCATTGATAACGATAACAACCGTCAACGTCAAATAGAGAAATAATAATAAACAGCATAGACAAGATTTTTTCTCTCAAAGAGAATTTCGGATCGAACCGAGAAACTTGTAACTAACTATGCCTGGAGACTGACGTGAGAAAAGATGTTTTAAAAAATGGTATTATTTTTAATATGGTATACATCTTGTATACATATAAGGCTATGCTATGATGTTTTTGCTGTTGCATGACAATACGAGAATTATACTTGCCCATCAGATTAAATGCAAGGCATCTGAAGCGGATGACGGGGAGAAGCGACCCGTGGGTACCGTGTAAATCAGCTGGCTGTCGTTTTCACGCGTATTTATTACATTATTATCGGCAGGAGTCATAGTTCCCGTAGTTGCCCCATATCCTAGTCCAGTAATATCCCATGACAATAGTTCAAGATGTGAATTCCATAGCTAGCATTAGTTAAGCAAAGAATCGGGAATTGTCCTTGGGTGTATGTGCAGTCGACAGCAAGTCAGTGTACCCAAATTCTGTCAAATTTTACCAATCAAACATTAACCTTCTACTATTGTGATAAGGTTGAAAATCGATCGCAGAAATTTGACAGCTTTGTATACATTTATGGCTTTTTTATGGCTGTGTCACCATTTCAAATAAGTTCTCAAAAGGGCTTCAGAGTGTTGGCTTCGGCCCCAAGTTCACCTTCCAAAAAATCCAGGAATAACTGTCCCGTGGTCTGGAAGAGACATACCTGCAAGACGATAATGGCGTTCGGCCACGGTGCTGTTCTCACCTAGGGTAATGAGGCAACTGGGTAGCACATATTATGGTGCACAAGCATTTGCGAAGACACAAGTGCACTCCCTATTCCATTTTTATTTTTTATACATGGAATACGTTTTTTAACAATCTAAAAATAAACGAATTCTCAAAATGTTTGAAAAAACTTTTTACCTGGCTGTGGATGTCGGTGTCGGTGGCTGTTGGCTGTGTTTATTTTGCCACTGACTTCTCACCACATGGTGAAAAAATCAACACATTACAGATGTCTTCATCTATACTAGTATATGTATAAAGAGGATTTTTTTTTTGTTTGTAACGAATAGGCTCCGGATCTATTGAACTGATTCGAATAATTCTTTCACTGTTGCGAAGCCACATCATCCCTGAGGCCATATTTTATCCGGGTACGGGCAATGTTTCCTACTGACGTGAGTGAAACCACGGGAAAACGGCTAGTCTTATATATTCCATCTATCCGTTTATAACGGCATTGAAGGAACTTACAAAAAGCCTTCTTGGCACTCGAATAAAAACGTCATACTAAGCAGACGTTGTAGGTACCGATATAGATCAAGAATTTTAGCGTGGGGGTGGTTAAGGTGGTTCCATATGTAGATCTTTCTCTGAAATAAAACATATCGTCGGCACGGACTTGTAAAAAATGCCACTAAGTTTAAAGAAAATTTAAATTAAAAAAAAGATCCCTGGTGAGACTGAAAGTCTACCCTAACATAATTAGGAAAAGGCCAGGCAGATGCTAAATGTCTCCAATTATTATTAAAAGGGATAAAAAGCAAGTGATTTTGTCAAAAGTAATATAGTTTTTTTTAAACCGTGGTCATCGATCTTGTCATTGCGTGGGACTCCCTGTATATCTAGGTACATGTGACATTGTTCAATTCACGTTATTGATTACTATCGCATCCTACTTAAAACAACGATACATAGATAAAATTAATGAAAATAACCAATGAACCGAAGTAGGCACTCAAGTAAATGAAATACCTATTATAATAATTATAATACCTATCTATATGATCAAATCGTCATAGGTACTTGCACGATGTTGGCACTGCTGTGTCATGCAAATACAGTGCAACCCTTACCTACGCATCTGAATGTAACGAATCCCCGATTTTAACAAATTTTTCATCGCTCCCTTCAATTGCCGTCCATAAGAGTCAATGTAAAATAAACTTCTAAATTGCTACAACTTTTTTATTAAGGTGAATGCGACGCCTGGAAGCGGGAGATTCGAATATAAAATTCTTGCAATTCGAATGTTTCTCGATACACTATGATATTTGGCAATAAAAAGTTTTTCGAGGAACATTTGAATTGTAAGAAGTTTCGAAGTTAAACAAGGATATCAGAAATTACTATGTGGTATATTATAATAACCGCAAAAGATAAGATCACGCCTCATCTTGAATGTTAACTTAGGTAAAACATTAAAAAAAAACATTTTATACTTATTTGAATTTCCCACTTCCAGGCGTACCGAACTTAGGGTGACTGCAGGTAGGTACTGCCGCTTCGATCCAAAACGATTTTTTGTAAAAATACACAAACCAGCAGTACTTACCTGCAGCACGTGCAATTGGCAGTAGGTACCTACATCTGGGTGTCAAGACTTTACTCTATGCATGCCTACAAATTTTGATAGTGTCCAGTTGCCCTCGATTTCTCAAGGTTTCCATCATCAGATCCTGGACTTGATGACAAAGAGGCCATTTGGGAAGTAAGTAGGTACACCCTTTCAAAGAAAAAAATTGCGCGAACATGGAAAAAATACAAACAAACGAATTGAGAACCTCTCCTTTTTGGGAAATCACAATGGTTTGTATACAAAACTAGCTTCCCCCATCGGTTTCACCCGCGTCTACAGCGCGCACTCTTATAAATAAATAGCCTATAGCCTTTCTTATAATACTGAAACCTTATAACACTTATAACATGATTTCCTTATATATTAGAAATATTTTTTCAAATTGGACCAGTAGTTACTAAGATTAGCGCATTCAACCAAACAAACAAACAAACTCTTCAGCTTTATAATATTAGTATAGATGTCAAACATTATAAAAAGATATATTATTTTACCTAAATTTTAAATATAGGTATGTATATATAGGTATGATTATATAAATAAATTATATATTTTTTTTACCCAACTTTACCTTCGCATGAAGTATGTAAGTATGTACTTTAATTAACTACCCCTTTAGTTTTCAGTGTTTTTGGAAGGTTTGTAGGTGGGAAATGTGAATGAGATTGCAAGTTTACGGTTAAATCCGGCTCGAATCTATCTTATGTATACCTACCTACTTACGTTAATACCCTTCGTGATATCATATGTATCTTTGATCCGACAAAAGTATTAGTTAAGATGCTTAGGTAGTTAATACTAATTAAGGTTAACTTATCTAAATACCCAGGAGATAAAATCAAAATACTAATTGGTTGACGCCCCTCCTTGAGCAGGTTCATTACCCTTACCTGTTACTTAATAAATATCACAAATCCGGATTTCTATAAGTACGCTATAAAATTACGAAGTTAGCTTCGAATCAAATCAGTAGGAGTACCTTAAATCGTATTAAAAAAATATTAAGTAGGTACCTGTAGAGTCTATAGGTATATGTATACCCACCTGTAGACAGGTAGAGTATAGGTATGTACAAGACGACAGTGTAGAGGGTAAAAGAGTTAAGATAATAGATAAAAATGCACATTATTATCATCAACCCAAACATATATTTCTTTGCATTACGATAACTTATTATTTTTTAAAACCTTCATTAATTATTTAGCAGTAGGTGTTTTGTAGTAAAATTTAAAAGCTTTCTGAAAATGGTGCGATACAACCCAGCTAGTGACATATATCAATTTTCACACAAACACACGAGATTTTTAATTATTACATTTAATGTACATAAGTACTTAGACTATTAATCAAATCAATGCCTGATTTCGGTGGTGAGTCATTTGGGTACCGCTCACACATGCTGAAAGCCAATTAGCCTATTTACTGCTATAGGTAGGTGCATAAAACAACTCTGACAATATTTTCTCATAACAGTTCGATACAGAGTCACAATCGGAGTGAAATGTTTGTTTGTGTTTTACAGTTTTTATTACAAATTCAATGCACATTCAATGCAACGTTTACCTCACATGGCATGAGTTGATCGACGAGATATCACATTATGTAGACAGTGGACATGGTTAAGTGTTACCGCATTTGATCTGTCTTGATCAATGGGTCATATGAAACAAAAATACGTGTCATCTGTGAGAAATACTTATAAACACTTTTTTAATTCAAACAACATCTAGTGCCATCACCATCACAATACAAAATAAGGGATTTTTTGTTTATTCACATCTAAAAGTGTTATTTAAAACCTAGGTTGACCTTAGGACAGACCTTAGAATTAAATAGAAAAGTAAATATACCTAGATGAATGACATAAAAATATTTCTTTGGTTTTCCATATCGGTATGACTATTGCTTCCTCAAAGCTGATACCTCCTACCTACATAATCATTACTTTGGTTCCTCTGTAGCTGGTAATGGAATAACTGTCAAATTATGATTTACAGCGAAGCACGGATTGATAGGGTCTCTTATTTCTCCCGAATGGGGGGTGCAATTCAAATGCGGCAATTTAGCATCATCCAAATTAATATCGTCACCAGATAGCCTGAGTGCCGTCGGTTCACTTAAAGGGGCACTGTTGTCCATTAACGTGCCATTTTGGATGACTGCTTCGTTAGTTACATTACTTAAATTAACTGATTCATCAACTACCAAAGGTGGTTCTGTTACATTATTTTCTGCGGCGGTGTTTAAAAGAATGGAACATGGTATAGTTGTCATAAATTCTTTACCAGCTTTTGTTAGAACTGTAATGGTGCACTTTGTGTTATCATTTTTGTTTTCATTCACACCAGAATCTTTTACATCGGCTTCCGGGGTGAATGAAGTAGCTATAGAACAGGGTATAGCCAGGACTTCAGTTTTGTCATCGTTACTTATAGTCAAACTGCAATTTACTAAATCTGCTAAAATTGAATCAGCTACTGGAGCGGTATCGTTGGCCGGGGCGACAGCTACGGGCTGACCTCTATTGTCGTAAATAACAGTATGATGGTGCTGCCCAGTAGAGCGTGCCAAATTCCAAAGAGCTAATCCAGTCAATACAGTTCCAATACCAGCGCCTGCAATGCCAACTCCCGTGAGAGCGCTTCCTGTGCGACTCATACCTCCACTTCCTTTGCCATAGTTTCCAAAGTAGCCTGGTGCCTGGGAGCCGTATCCTGGGTTATAAGCACCATGTCCGCCCATACTTCCAAAGTTAGAGCCGTAATTTGTATAAGGAGGAGGTGGACCTTGAGGGTGGTAGTTATTTCCGTAGTTATTTCCATAGTTGTTTTGATAATTTGGACCGCTGTACGGTGGCGGAGCGACACCGGATCCAGGCCCTCCACTATTGTGTTGTGGGTAGCCACTGCCTTGGACAGATTGTTGTGGATAGCTGTGCGCAGGCTGCCCACTTCCTGATAATCCTTGCCCGTGTGATTGTGGGTATCCCGACTGTCCTGTTCCAGTACCTCCCGATAGTCCAGATCCTTGTTGCTGTGGATATTTGCTAGCAGTTTGCTGAGGATATCCACTACCGCTTCCCGATAAACCATTCGATGATGGGTAAGAGTGACTTGGTTGACTGTTGGAATGTTGTTGACCTGCTAAGTTATTAGGAGCACTACTTCGTTGAACACTTTCATGATTAACTTGTGGTTTAGTCTTGTCACCAGATAATCCTGTTCCACTGGAAGGATACGAATGACCTTGTCCACTGGACGGTTTTGATTGCCACGAAGAAAGTGTTTGGGTGTTTGATTTTTGAGCAGGGCGCTCCTGCCATCCGAATAAAGTAGGTTTAGGAGCTGAAGCTTGGGGATTACTGAATGAAGTTGGCGCAGGTTGTGGATTATAATTTGTCTTTTTACTTGATCCTCGACCAGAACCAGAACCACGACTGCGGCCAGACGTTTTTCTTGCTTCAGCACAAACAATAAGTAAAATAGCGAAGGCCGCTAAAATACATTTCCGATTCATATTTCAGTCTTTGTATTCCAACGATAGTTCCGATTTTTTTTAACTTGCACTGTGTTCACTTTAACAATACACGTCAACACTATACCGTCGTGTGATACACTCTGTTTCTCGAACGTTAAGTGAATCGACCGAGGAATATGGTCGAATGTTGACCGCCCACCCTACTGCGCACTACAAATGTAAGTGCCCACATGCTTATAGGTAACACATACATTGATGCCGTGACCTAAGTATACGATAGTGCCTAGGTAAAAGCTATAAATGGACCACACGCAAACAACATGAAGTCGTTCGTGGAATCAATATCCACCATGGAAACCCAAACAACAGAGCACCAAAACAAACCTTCGTGAAATCGATAAAATTCTATGTTGCAAACTTTAACGATTTACAAATTGGTAGAATGTTATGTAATCCAAACTTCTAATGGCCGGTCCCGCTATCGAAAGGTTATCTATTAATTTTTAAGAGAAAATTATTAGATAAACCACCGACAAAGGTGCTCAGAAACTGACCATAAGGAGGATAAAGAAATAAGTAAGATTCAATATGAATTAAGATTATCCTCTTTCTAGAAACACAGGAACGGTGATACACAAACACGTCAGTTATTGGTTAATGACAGGAAATTACTTATCCACACCAGTCAGCAGGGACTAGAGTCCACGGCAATGGCTCATGACAGTAAATGTGATGGATTTTAGACTCTATGTACACTAGCAAAACGTTACTATTCCCCATTATTCTAATCGGTGCATAGGACGTTTCATCCTAATGGTCAAATTGACATACTAAGAATCCCTGGGAACACTAACGCAGGCATGTGTAGTATCCTTAGTAGGCACCCCTCAATTGATAAATTTATTATGTTACAAAGGGAGCAATTGACAAAAATATATACAAATATATTATATATAAAATTATAGGTATACATACTTACCTTTTTACAAGTACAAAACCCCCTTTGTATAAATAAATCATGAAGTGATAAGCTATCTGCTACGTCATTCGATTATCTACTTTATAAACAACGTATAAAGTGATAAATAAAATCAGAAATCAATTAAGATTCCTGTCCAATTGTTCTCATCTTGAAGTACGCATTAGGCAGTCGCTGGACAAAAGAATTTCGCAATAAAGTGCAAGCAATAACTACTTATAATGATTATATTCATCACGCTTCTGTTCTGCCTTGCTAGTTTGTGTAGTGCTCGACCTAATATCGATATTGATCAGCAAAATGTGGTGACGGTTCCCTCGAATTGTCCAGATGGACAGGTGTGGGTGAATGGGCAATGCCGTGACATTTGGAGAGCAGTTACTGCTGCACCTGCTAACGCTATCACAGCGCCACCAAACTGCAATACAAATGAAGTATATGTCAATGGACAATGTCGTGAAATTTGGATCAAAGCACTGGTAGAGCCAAATAATGACAGGTAAGGTTTTTGCGTTTAATTTACACACATCCACTCACAATCTATTCAAACCAATACTTTATATGTCGATATAACTGAGATAAAATGCACACCTAAATAACAGTCAGGTTCTGCGTGTACGGAATGACATGAAGATAAGATATATCTTACAGTAAAATTACTTACCTTGGTTAAAAATATTGTCCCCGATCATTTTTGTTGTGCAAGTCGTTCATTAGGTACCTATACTTTAACGTAGGTATAAGTTAACATTAGGATTATGCGCACCTTAGTAGGTGGGTAGGTATACGATGTCAACCTTTGATGCAAACCCACGAAATGGCGTTTTCGAAGATACCTAATAGTCTAAACTTCTAGGAGGTTGTGTCGCTCTGCTGATCACAGAACTGCTAATTTATTAAGATCCTCAAGAAAACAACAGTGAACATCTTCTTATGGAGCCTCCTTCTTATGGAAATGGATAATAAGAAGGTGTATAACTATCAAAGCATATGAATAGGTAGGTACACAATGATAATGTAATGCCATTTGGTGTGTTTCCATCAGAGGATGTCATCGTATCCAAAAGGATATACCTACTTATATAATTTTTATATATTTATAAACTTAAAAAAAAAGTTTTTTTTTGTTTTTGCAGTCTTGTGACATCATTGTCATGCACATTCATTTTGTATATGTTTTCACGTGTTTTCCTGAACCTAGCATGAAAATTTATAAAGAAAAGAATTTGCTCGATTCCGTGGGAAAACTAAGTAAGATACTTATGCTCAATCCGCACAGTAGATACCTAGTTACCGTAGGTACATACCTACATAAATAAAAGGAGCAAGCTTAGTTTCGTATTGAGATAAATTAGATTTAAACTTAGGGAAAACAAGCAAAACCTACATTTCCATGATGAAATTCATAATGGAAGCCCTAGCTTCCATTATGAAATGTTACGTAAAAAAGGAGGAAAATCTTAATCAGACAGAATTAACAGTATTAGGTACTCAGTCTGTTGATTAACATCATTATTCTTATTAAGCAATTCAATCAATAATGATAAGACAACACAAATCTAATAAGGAAAACTTTTTTTTTTCAGTGGAAGAAATACCCACGCTGGTGGACCCTAGCGTAGGTATATGAAACCTTATGAAATGTTTTTTTTTTTTCAGGGAAATTCAATCGGAATTTAGCGATTTTTCACCGCAAAATGTTGTGACCGCGCCATCTAACTGTCGCCCCGGCCAGCAATGGATTAATGGAGCTTGTCGCGATATATGGAGAAGCGTGCCTAACACAAAAAATGTTGTGACGGTTCCCTCTAATTGCCCGCCAGGACAACAGTTCGTCAATGGTCAATGCCGTGATGTCTGGAGAAGGTAGGTAAGGATTCCTTATTTTTTTATGAGCACATAAGGACATAGTAGGACACGTAACACGTAACCTGGAAGCGGGAAATACAAATATGAAATAGTTTTTTCATGTTTTACCTAATATAAGGCGTGATCTTATCTTTTGCGGTTATTATATACCTACCACAAAGCAATTTCTGAGGTCCTTGTTCAACTCCGAAACATCTTGCAATTCAAATGCTCCTCAATAAACATTTTATTGCGAAATATCATAGTACTAGCTTCCGCCAGCGTTTTCACCCGCGTCCCGTGGGAACTACTCCGCGCACCCGGATAAAAAGTAGCCTATAGCCTTCCTCGATAAATATACTCGCTCGCTATGTAACACTGAAAGATTTTTTCAAGTTGGACCAGTAGGTAGTTCCTGAGATTAGCACGTTCAAACAAATAAACAAACTCTTCAGCTTTATAATATAATATTATAGTATAGATTTAAACATTAAATTAAACATTAAAAAACCCCCAACGCAACGAAGAAAAGTGTATAGAAAAAGGAATAAATAATTTTACAAACTTCCCGACTTAAATCTTCTTAAAGCACTCATTAAATGAACTTAAAACAAACTACATAGATAATGATGGCATGCCAGCCCCGATACTTTTTTTTTTCTTTATCGCGTTGGGTATTTTTTCAAATTTTTAATTTATAAATCTATTTGAAAACAAGGCATAATTGGAGTGTTACAATATTGTAAAAAGGAAACAATTTATGACATCACAAATCATAACACATGCAACACAAACTCTTCAAGTATTCTGCGACAACGATAAGAGACGACAATTAAGCGTCAATTCACACCGAGACGCGACGCGACGCGACGCTGCACGCAGATTTTACATAGAGCGACTCAAAATATACTTTATTCACTACACGAAACGATACACATTTAATTGTCAGAATTCAGATACGTTGCGCTGCACCTCGAGACGCCGCGCGGCGTAGCGCGGCGCAGCGCGGCGCAGCGCGACGCATCTTGACGCAGCAGTGACGCGCGGCGTACAAGATCGGTGCTGCATCTCGCAACGCGGCTTTGAATTGACCCTAAGGGTCAATTCACACCGAGACGCGACGCGACGCGACGCGGCTTTGATGTAGCGCGACGCCGCGCGGCGCCGCGCGGTGCAGCGCGACGCCTCGCGGCGTCGCGAGACGCATCTTAAAAACAAAGCAAATCGCGAGATGCAGCACCGATCTTGTACGCCGCGCGTCACTGCTGCGTCAAGATGCGTCGCGCTGCGCCGCGCTGCGCCGCGCTACGCCGCGCGGCGTCTCGAGGTGCAGCGCAACGTATCTGAATTCTGACAATTAAATGTGTATCGTTTCGTGTAGTGAATAAAGTATATTTTGAGTCGCTCTATGTAAAATCTGCGTGCAGCGTCGCGTCGCG
>NWSH02000560.1:6500152-6512687 GCA_002382865.2 Heliothis virescens
GCGCGGCGCAGCGCGGCGTCTCGAGGTGCAGCGCAACGTATCTGAATTCTGACAATTAAATGTGTATCGTTTCGTGTAGTGAATAAAGTATAGTTTGAGTCGCTCTATGTAAAATCTGCGTGCAGCGTCGCGTCGCGTCGCGTCTCGGTGTGAATTGACGCTAAGACACTCAATTGACTCATAGGAAAACGAAACACGTCTAACTACATTATTTTATGTTTTTTCAGATTGCAAATTCAAAATGACGAATTGTCTGACGATCGCGATTCCCAGAGAAATATTATAAGTGTACCTAACCAGTGCCCTTCTGGATACAAACCCGACGCTCTTGGAAATTGCCGGCCAATCCTTCTTGGATTGTAATAATCTAAATAAATAAACAGCACCTACCTACAAATTTTGTCGTATGCATAATAAAATAAATATTGAAAACTTTGTGGATATTTTTACACCCTGAATCTTATATTGTCTACCTATCGTCAGCACCTTCTACTTAGTATTCTAACTTTACCTAATTTTGAGTATTTTTTTTGTCTCATTCTATGATGCATTTCATGTCTAAAGAATAATTAATACATTATTCTTGAGAAATGTTTTTTATTATTTCATTCTTTCAAGTAATGCTTTCATTGTGTGCTTAAAATTAAACGTAGGTAAAAGATATTATTAAGATACAGATTCTGCTTAATCAATTAATTGTTATTATTATACAAGATGTCCCTCGAACTAAGGGTCAAATGTAACAGGGACGTGGACAGTGTTTTGCCGACATTCTAACTTCAGAATATGGGTTTTTAATGAGTTTTCTTGGACCACAATCCACAATGCGAAAATGCTGAAACATTGCTAAAATTTACCATAACGTTAGCAAAAAATAATCCTTGTGATGAAGACTTTCGATTAGTATCATAAAGCTACAGGGTAATTATTTTTCTTGTGTAACGGGTTCGGTTCCCAGTTCAACCATGTACCTAATTATTTAAATATCTATGAATGCAGTTTAAATTGTTTTTAAAACTAAAATAATGTAGATATTCTTTCAGTAAAATGTTCTATCTACAATATTTAAGGTACAGACGACGGCAGGTCAACGTATACTAATCTGTCAAATTTTACCAATCGAACATGTATGTACCTACCCTCGACTATTGTGATAAGGTTGAAAATCTATTGCAGAAATTTGACAGATTGTGGTAACTTGATGTGCTGTTGTCTGTACTTTCCCTCCATGTGGCGTAGCTGTGGGACGCCCTGTTTATTATGACGACAGATCTCATTTTAGCCCCGGATTATTTTACTCATTCGTGATTTAGAAAAGGGTTTAGGCAAGTTTTTTTTGTAAATATTCTAGAAATAAAGTAATGCCTCTGGTTCCGCATGCGCGTTTAGCGTTGTTATCTATACTAATATTATAAAGAGGAAAACTTTGTTTGTTTGTTTGTATGTTTGTTTGTAATGAATAGGCTCAAAAACTACTGGACCGATTTTAAAAATTCTTTCACCATTCGAAAGCTACATTATCCACGAGTGACATAGGCTATATTTTATCCGGGTACGGGCAGTAATTCCCACGGGATGCGAGTGAAACCGCGGGAAAACGGCTAGTTAGCTATAAAATCACTTTACGACCATTCCGCATCATTTTAGCGCGATATTGAGAGTTAGCGCACTACTGCACGCGCAACGCTTTATCGGCTCATTCACGGTCTTGCCACTGTGAACGGCAGGTAAACGCGACGAACAGCAAAATCAAAAATATGAAAATGTTCGAAGCAATCGACGAGACGCCGCTAACAGCGAAAACGCGCATGTGGAACTTTGACTTTGAACGCTCGCCGCCCCGCTTCTGCCCCGCTGCCCGCAAAATTCGAAGCAAAGTCTTGGCGTCAACGACGTCACTGGTAGCTTTTATCTCTTACATCAGCTCGCTGGACGAGTTTGAGCGCGCTTAGCGCTTATCTTATATCTTAACGCCAGAAGGGGCCTGCGGAACGCAGCCATAGTTAGGTTAGGCGCTCCCCAGACGGTCAATAAAATTGTATGTATTTCGTATTGTGCTAAATTTATAACTGTTGAAGGTTAATATTGAATTGTAGTAGCAGACTAGTATTTTCATTGTTATGTGAAGCTTACGATAGGGTATTTAATTGCAGCTTACGAATCGACTAATATATTAAGTCGAGTAAATTTTGTTTGACATTTGAATGGACTTTTACTTTCTACTAGCAAGTGCGCACATCCCTAGCCAATGCCAAATTGCCAACTAACCACTAACTTGTAATGAATATTTTATTAGAAAATAATATTTAAATACCATTCAATGCTTCATATCTGACAAAATTAAAACAGCGTCATATATCGCAAATGTGGTATTAATGGTACATTGTTATTTTCAGTGAAAAGACTCATATGAGTCATAGATGATGAACGTTTTAAAGTGCTTGAAAAGTTGCTAAAAAGTTCTAATAATGTCTGAAAGAAAAGGGACTAAAGCTCTGGAGTTGTGGTGTAAGCGCTTAGTAAAGGACTGTCCTGAAGTGCAAATAGATAATATGACAACTTCCTGGAGGAATGGCATAGCATTTTGTGCATTGGTTCATCATTTTAGGCCAGATTTAATGTGAGTATAAACTTTATTATCATTCATCTAATTGTTCTTGTATTCAAGATTGAAATAAATATTTATTTGTTTAATTAAAATATGTCTTGAAGAAAATATTATGCTATGTTTGCATTTGTTGTGATTTGCAGTGATATGTCCAAGTTGAATCCAGAAAATATATATGAAAATAATCATTTAGCATATAGTGTGGCTGAGAAGCACCTAGGCATTCCCTCACTATTAGACCCAGAGGACATGGTAGAGAATGATGTGCCAGACAGACTATCAATTTTAACTTACCTGTCCCAGTTTTACCAACGCTTAGGTCATACAGGTCAGTTTTACACTTAAGTTTATTTAGTCTTTTAAAACCAAGTAATAAATATTTAAACTTCTTAGCCATAGTGCACATCCTATGGTTCATATAATTATTTTATTTGTATTACAGTTAATACAAAATTATCTGAAAGCGAGACTAAAGCATCATCTCAAACCACTACAGAGACATCAGTGAGTACAGTGATATGATTTAATATTAAACTTTCTAAATGTATGTGTGCAATGTTTGCAGTGAAACTATTGTGTTCCTAATTTCTCTTACACTCTGTCTTGAATTCTAATATCTATCTTTATTACTTACTAGGCACCGATAAGGTTTGGCAAGACAGGTCTAGACAAATGTGCAGCATGTGGCCTGCCTGTGTACCTTGCCCAGCGCCTACTTGTATCGCACAAACTGTACCACAGAAGATGTTTCCGTTGCTCTAAATGCTCTGGACATCTAAACCCTAAGAATTTCGAGATAGTAGAAGGATCTGAATTTACCTGTGATAGTTGTAAAAATGAAAAGACTTTATCAAAATATCTTAATAATAATGATCATGATCAAATGGGGATGCTGGCGTTCACTGATACGTCGCTTGAGACAAAATCAGTGTCCATTGAGAAGCCCCCTACTCCTAAATACAAATCAAGACCACAATCTATTTTGGGTGAGTGCTTCATTTTACTTTTACATTGAAGACATTTATCAAATATTTAAGCCATAAAACGTATATTACCATAAATAAAATGGTATCTTATCAAAATTTACTGATTATGCTACTGTTGATTTACTAAGTAATTCCATATAAGTATGCAATGTTGAAAAATTACATTCTGATGAAATAAATATCCATCTAAAATTTATGCTCAATCAATAAGTTTCTGCTCTGCATCATGTTCTCTCTTTGTTAACTGACTGCTTTTTTCATCAAACTAGAATGTTTTCTTATTGCACAGTAAAGCTACTAGTGTATAAGAACTGCATTTTGACTCTTTATGGAAAACTGCTTTTGTTATGATTATCTTCATGTGTGCCTGTTTATTTTACTTAACATTCATCTCTGTTAATTTTGTAATCCTATACTTTTGTAGAAAAAATAAACATGTTCGAGAAAAATATAGAAAAAGACAGTAATATAGAAAACAAAATCTCAAATATTTCATTAAAAGACAGTAGTATAAGTAATCCTGAAGAAATTAGCAGTACTAGTAATTCTCAATGTGAAATAGACTCAAAATCTAAACTAGTAAATGTGAATAAGGAAATGGAAAGTGAAATCCTTTTAAATAGCAAAATTCCTGAGAAAGTGTATAAAAGTAATATTGAAAAGTTCAATTTCCTACAAACACAATTAGCTGATGACAATATAAGTGTTGGTAAGAGTTCAGAAAGTATAAATGACATTGAAACACGAAACAAAGACTGTATTAAAACAATTGAACTTAATACAGATAAGTTAGGAGACACTAATGATATATGCAGCAGTGTGCATTCTGAAGTCAATAATGAAACAGATGACAACAGGATAGCAAACAGTTCTTCAACAAACATTGACTACAATCCTCCTCTAGAACACACTTTAGAGATCCAAGCTCCAGAAATAAGTGTTCCTCCTAGAAGAAAAAAGCAGAATGCATTAGAGAAAGCCTTAACATCTGCTATGAAAAAAGAAAAAGAAATGAAAATGGAAACTAAAGAATACCCAGACCACTTGAATCCCTTTTCAGATGATGAGGAAGAGGAGGTAATATTTACAAATATCAAGCATATTGATTTTAATAAAATAGATATAAATGTTATCATCTGTAATAATTTTCTTTTAGAATAATCTTCCACCTCCTACTGAAAAAGTCAGCACCAATCCATTTGGTAGTAGTGATGAAGAAAATGACGACGTACCACCTATCCAAAACACACCGAAATCGGACAGTACACCCATGTGAGTATACTTTAGAACATACATTTTACTAACGTTAATTTTAGTATCAAGAAAGAAATTCCTTGAGTCTCATCTATTGATACAAAATCTTCGCAACAATTCTCCTCATGTCCCGCAAAATATATTCCATAAGTACTTACAAAAAAAAATATGACGACATACAACGACTGACTGCACAATATAACAAAAGAACAATAACTATGTACGTGCCTACGTTACCTGGTTGTCGGCGAACATTAGAGTCGCAATATACAGCTATTTATTATCTCCCATGAAATACACGATAACGAACACAGGTGGATTTACATACATTAGTATGTATTTGAATGATATAAAATGGATGCGGCCATGCATGCATAGACAATTGTTGTTAATATTAAGCATCACTGACACGCACGATAGAGGTAAACTCTCGTTATGATTTCGAAACAAACATAATTTTGCACTGTTCTTGGAAAACGGTGCTAATGATTAGGTATTTTAATGAATCGCACAATTAAATAGAAATATGTATATTATAGAAATATTTTTTTTATAGTAAAACTAGTAGTATAATAGAATTAGTTTTATTTATTTATATTATATTAAATTACTAACAATAGGTTAAGAACACTTGACAACTTTTTATCCTAAATATTATATTAAAGCAACATGCAAAATTACCCTATAGCCCACTTGCGCAAAACCGCCGTAATAGGAATATATACATTGAACGGACAACTTGTAAAACCAAATTTAGTAAAAGATTTATAGAATTTCTTGGTCCGTTTCTTTATCACAAAATAAATAAAAAAATAAATATCTACCCGCTTACTATAGCAAAATGTAAACAAAAAGTTAGTGTCTACTTACAAAAACTAAATTATGAAGAAACTGAACAATTACTAAACATTGTGCAATAATCGGAATGTTAGGTTTCAAAATAAGTTTAAAAAATCGAATACGTACACGCGCGCGCACACACACATGCACGCACACACACACACGCACACACACACACACACACCCACACACCCTCACACACACACACACACACACACACACATACCCACACACACTTTTATTATATCAAAAATGTAACATATTAACAGTTTAAATTGTTATGTACTTCAATATAACAAAATAGCTTTGTTTGCAGTTAATTTTATTATTGTGAATAATTCAAGGGAAATGGCACTGCTAGCTGAAATACAGGCTTTGCCTAGTTCGGTTACAGTAGCTACATCCAATTTATCTGAGAAGAAATGCTGTCAAACTCATTATTGTAAATTTGTATAAGTTTTTTGAGAAATAAATTTATTATTATTATTATTTATTATTATTATAACATTATTACTAACATTTTATGGACCTTTGGTCTGAAATAAATGCTTAATAAATAATAAAAAAAAAAAACATTATTGTGCTGAGAACTAATATTAATCAATTTGAAAAAAATATATATTTATAGTAAGACGAAACCTATTTGCAAAGTAACAGTATACAGCAAAAATTATAGGGAAAATACATTACGGGCTATCTGACGTTGGGGAAGACTCGCACTGTATACGCAATTCCCTGTTACAGAAAAAGGCTGATCGCGGTAAATCCATTCTGGTCCGACGGAGAGGAACCCTCATCCGACGAAGATGACACACACAATAAGAGGTTTGAATGATTTATCTTTCTAATAAATAGTCCTTAGGACCTTATAATAAAAACATACAACAATACAGTTGGCGTGAAATAACTAAGCATTTCTGATGTTTGTCATTTGATTTGTACAGATATTGTCGTGAAGCGTTGCTTGTCCAAAGTTGGCTAGTATTGACTTCATAATCGTAGTAATAGAGAGATAAAATTACGAACTGAACATTACTGCACATTAGTGCACATGTGTGAGGCGTTAAATGGTTAACTTCTGAATTGCAAAGTTATTCGGTGTCAAGTTTAAATACGTGAAATATTTAACGATAAACTTTTCTCAGTTCTATGTACAGATCTTCAATGGCAACGAGTACACCGAATCTCCCGGGCAGCACGCCTAGAAGGAAAAAGGCGAAAGCGCCGCCGCCGCCTACCGTCGCCGTGACCGAGGCGCCGCGGCCGCACTACCCGTCTACCTCAATGGACGACGTCGCGAGCATATCCTCTTTCAGCTCCTACAACTCCACCATCAACTCTGATCAAGTAAGATATTTTTTTTACCGACTTCCCAAAAAGGAGGAGGTTCTCAAATCTTTTGAATCTTCCGTTTTTATTATATTGAGATTTCCATTGATCTTACATTACGTGTTTCGGAGTACTTACACATTTCTAGTTACCATATGTATGATTTGAATTCAAATACAATATTTAGTTTGGACTTTATTAGAGATAGTTTTATAACTTGTATTTTATCACTAATTAAGCAGTATACCTTTTTACGAACTTTTTGTAACTTTTTAGAAATCAATTGGTAAGTGCACCCCAACTCTTAAGCGGCGGCCCGCGCCTACGCCGCCCGGCAGCCTGTCCACGGCGTCAGGCGGCTGTGGCTCTTTGGAGAAAGGTATCAACACTTCAGGAATGAGAAGCATCGGTTCTGAAGGTGTGGACATAATATTCATATTTAAGAGCCCTATAGTAGAAGTAATTACTCTGTAAAATAAGTTTGATACCATATATAAATTTATTGCTTCACTTCGTCCATCACTTGATTCATCATAATCAATTTACAATTTACATCTACTAAGGAAGTACCAAAAATAATGTGTACCATACAGAAAAAAAAATTAAGTTGAAGAAATATCTGAATAAATCTTTATTCGTAGGACGGAAGACTAAAGGCCCTGCACCAGGCCTGCCTCTCCCCGAGAGACGTGAGGTGAAGCTTCAGATGTCGCCCGAAGAGTTACAAGTGCAGCTCGACCTATTGGAGACCCAACAACTAGGCCTCGAGCGGCAGGGAGTGCTCATAGAACGAATGATCCGCGACAAGTGTGAGGGTAAACATAATCCAGCACTTTTATTTCTATCCAAGCACCCACTATAACTTCTTAATTAATTATTGAGTTTCAATTATGTACGGACGACAGCAGGTCAACGAATACGAGTCTGACAAATTTTACCAATCGAATATTAACCTACCACTATTGTGATAAGGTTGAAAATTGATTGCAGAAATTTGACAGATTGTGGTAACTTGATGTGCTGTCGTCTGTACCTGATATTTTTCCCTGGAATGTAATTCTTGCATAACTTGTATCGTATCGTCAATAAATCGTAGTAACTAATAAATATGTTTGCCACAGGCGATGAAGCGGACACAGTGCCACAGGAGGAAGTCGAAGATTTAGTTATTCAACTGTGTGAACTAGTTAACGAGAAAAATGACTTGTTCAGAAAACAAACTGAATTGATGTACATGTATGTATTGTTACTTATTTCTTTTGGATTAGGAATAACTTATTGCCTTTACCGTAATATATGTAGCTAGCGATTTGTCACAAAACTAATTATATTTAATTTAAAATTTCAGACGACGACAACAGCGGTTGGAGCAGGAACAAGCTGACATCGAACATGAGATTCGCATAATTCAATCACGACCGGCCGTTAATCGCATCGATGCTGACAAGGTAAGAAATTGTAACTAAATTGCTACTACTCGGACATTATCACGTCTTAATACTAATACCAGTAATACCAGTTCTGAGAAACGAGTACAAGTGCACTGTAGGACATATATCGTACTTACACGAAATTGTGTGAGTCAGGTTGGAGGGTGTACTTGATTACATGATGATTACCTACTGTATCAAGCAAAAACTATAGAATGATTTCCTCGGTTTCACCATTTCTAAATATGCATTTCAATAAAAAAACATGGTTGTCGATAATTATTTTTCAAAAATAAAATTTTACGACAAATCTATATAGCAGAATCGCATTCCTATTTTGGACAAAGTATGATATTTTTATTTTATTTTTTGTTACCGAATCCTGATCCTTTCAACCGAATTCAATTCTCACCATACCCTAACCATGAATTACAGGCCCGTGAGGAAAAGCTCGTGTTACGTCTAGTGGAAATAGTTCGTATGCGTGACGAGTTGGTGCAGCAAATTGATGCAGAGCGCCGACGGGAACGACAGGAGGACATTGCTATCGCTGCATCTATTGCTAGCAAGAGAGGTAAAACATGCTCATGAGAATTATTTAGTTTCAACACATAAAAAATATTATTAGCCCCATTGTCCTTACCCTATCCTATTTCCAACTACCTAATATTATAAATGTGAAAGTTTGTGAGGATGGAGAATGTTTGTTACTCTTTCACGCAAAACTATTCTTGGTAAACAGTTAATATATCATAACTAGCTGACCAGGTAAACTTCGTATCACTTACCTTTAATTTTTTTTTATAATCATATTTTCTCATCGTTTAAACCTTCCCGCGATCTGTACAAACATTTTAAAATCAAAATAAGCCCGATCGGTACGGCCATTCTTGAGTTTTAGTGAGACTAACGAACAGCAATTGATTTTTATATATAAGAAAATTGATTTTTATATATAAGAAGATTGATTCTTATATATAAGAAGATAACATACATATAGGCTTCTTTTTATCCGGTTATGAGAAGTAGTACCCTCCGGAAGCGGGTGACACCGCTGGCGGAAGCTAGTATAACTAGCTTACTAATCAGTTTTCTTATTTTTCAGCGCAAAGAAATAGCGAGTCGAATAGTTCGTCTATGAAATCAGTAGAAGTATTACCAACACCCAAGAAGAGCAAGGTGAAAGATAAAGTTAAAAAACAATTGAAGAAAGCCAAACATACACTTATTACTAAGAAAAAGGATGATTCCGGTGATCGTAAAGAAGAAAAGGACAAAGAAAGAAAAGTTAAATAATTGTTTTTTTTGAGATCTAACACATTATTTATTATTTCACTGAAATCATGGCGAGTCCCACAATATTTATCCGTACGTAAAATAAGTGGTTTCAAAGTTACGATGACGTTATAACTCATCTAGATTGAACTACATTATTTTATGTATGTATAGATCTTATGATTTGTTTTACCATATGGTAAAAAAATATTGACGGTTCGTTACATATTTGTAATATCATTTATACGCATGCGCATCATGGCGTTATGAACGTACTTATGTAAGACTGAAACATTCCACTAATAATTTTAATTATTTAAAGAAATGTAAATCATTTGAAGGGATATTTTTATTTGTATAAAAGTGAAGTTGAACTGTAACAACAATTTCGTAATAATCATATAAAAAATAATGTGGAAATTACGTGCCAGAATTAGACTAGAGAGTTATTTTGATATTGATCTGTTGAATATCTCTATATTTATCTTATTTTTGTCTAAATAACTATGCCAGCTGAAAACTGGAAATATGCATAATTATTATAAAATATTAGTAATTAACCAACCTGCACATTTACATTGATTGCAATTAACACCAAAATAATTTAAGTTACTGTAACTAACAGAATAATTATTAACTCGGGCATAAATCATGCATTATAACTTTAAAAGATTTGCATATTAAGTTTTTTTATGTTTAAAAATATATATTTTATAGCAATCAGACAGGAAAAATGATATTTTATTTTTTTATTATCGTTAAGTTTTACAATGTATAATTTATATACTATGGTAACATCTCGTACTTAACTATTGCCTAGCAAATTCGTACATGACTATAAAATAGTTGGCGGGCGACCGAGGAAGTAGATGGCGGGCATTTTATCCAATGCATGTGGGACGGGCTCACTTTACTACAATGTCAGTCGCGTGCTATCTCTATCGACCATCGGTCCATGGCCCTGTCACGTACGAATTTGCCGAGCTAAAATTTATTTACAATTTTTTTATAATTACAAAAATGTTAAAATAAGTTGTCAGTATTATACTTACCCACTAACTGATAATATTAATGTTATGTTTAAGTCTACAAAAGACTTAATAAAATTTGAATATCACTAATATACATTTAATATTCATGAATGTTCAGGAATTAAAAAAGACATTCAAACAAAATCATGTAGATTATCGTGTTAAAAGCTATGCAACAATTTATCTTTGAGTTCGTACATCAATTCATCACCACTAGAGGCTTAATAATAGCTAATCAAAACACATTAATTAATTTAATAACTAACAGCATACTAACTCACTGTTTTATAGTCAATTCAAATACTCGTCTTCCGAATTATAAAATGTTCATATTTTAATTATATTACGTCAATTTAAAAACATATGGCAAAAAAAGTAGATTTTATTAATAACTAGTCTTGCTGCTAAGGAGTGGGAGCACATTCCTTGATCGTTTTATTTTGATACAATTTAATGCTAACATAGGTTGTAAATATCTATTTAACTCTACACAACGGATTTATTTGCCCAGCAATAGTTTTACTAACCTCACAATCTGCGTTTTATAAGCATTATACATTTTCTGAGTTAGAATTAATACATAATATGCAATAGCACAATCAATAATAAATTATGATCAATTTAAAAGATTTTTATTTATTTCATAACATAAAATGTCTCGCATATATGTATACAATGTATACGTCGAATGAATGGCGCAAAACCTGACACCCAAACGATTTTTAATTTAATTGGTCACTCATGATTTGGATCATGATAAAAATGATCATTTGAAGGTTTTAAAATTCTGCTAGTAGAAGTTAATCATCTCATAAAACATTTAATTCTGATATTTGCCTTTCTTTCTTTTCTTTTCTAATAATGCCTGCCATACACGCTAGGGTCTACCGGAGTGACCTGTACAGTTTTTTGAGCCTGAAAAGTTTTTTTAAGTTACTAATCAATGAACGTGTAAAAAGTCTAAGTTATCGTCAGGTCAGGTTAGGAACCTAAAGCCCGCACTTTTTTTAACAAAATGCACTGCTAGCCCTCATTGACGCGGACCATTTTACACACCGGTATTAGGCGGTCCGCTGTCCGTATTCGCTCAAAAACGTTGTGCAGGTTCAATATCAACATTATTAACCCTAAATGTCAATATGCACAACAGTGTTATCGCGCGAAGGATTTTGTTGTTTACCAGTTTTTTCAGGTCCGTGGTTACCGAAAGCCCTGCACATGAATTTCATATTTTACTTTTCCTACAACGAAAGCGCTACATATGTATGCGTAATAAAAAAAAAAATGCATAATTATCTTATTTTTACCACAAAATTATATTACAAACATTTTATTGCATAACAGATACATTATGTAAGTTACTAGCGCATAGGTGGCAAAAATATTATATTTAGGCTGAAAATCATTTGATTCCTATGTTGCCACCATGAAACTAAAAAAGCAAAATTTCATGAAAAACATTTCATTTCATTTCAAAAATATAATAATTTATGTCAACTATGTATCATATTATTTACCTTAGTTTTCGATCATGAGTGTTTCATAATTACAACAGTTGATAAATTTATAAAATAATCTTTATAATGTCCCATTTAGACATTTATATTTCTACATAAATAGTAAATTGAATGTATGTACCTTTAATAGTCAAATTCATTAGCCTTTACTATCATTAAATTTCATTACTAATATAAAAAGTAAAATTATCCTAAGTACCTACATATTATTTACTTGAATCCAAAATTCCACAAAGTAAACAGATAAAATTTTTTTTTTTTTTTT
>NWSH02000560.1:6519531-6533809 GCA_002382865.2 Heliothis virescens
AAAAAAAGACTTATTAATAAGTATCAATAATTATTAAAAAAATTATGTTGTAGTGATTAACGATGTTTTCTCTTATTTAAAGCAATATTAATTAAGTAATTCGTATTCTTCAACATGTGAACTGAAACGTTTAGCCGCCATAAAAATCTGCATGACACGAGTCGACTGTCAATCTGTCAGACTCTTTTAAACTCCGTCCGTTTCTCTCGTGGTTGCTGTTCCTGTGCTCCGTTTGTGATTTGATGAATTTTACGATAACTTTGCCTTTTCTCGAGTTGGGTCGAAATCTTTGTGGGTTTTAGGAAGTTTCACAAAAAGTAGTCTGTCTGTCAGCACGTAAATGAGGTCCTGCGCCTGATCTCTCCGGTTGAGTCGGATTGCCGTCCCATCGCGATCGGGCTATGAAAGTGAAGGAATAAGAAGTGCCTCTGTTTCTACGCAATATCCCAACGTTTGTTTCACGTTTGTACCAGGTTGGACTTGGACGAAGACGATATGATGAAGATGTTAGCATACAATTATTATAATAAAAGAAAGCATAATAAAAAATCAGCCAACCGCTAAATTGTTGTTTTATTTACAAGAATTCCACTTTTTTCTCCGAAGCAGATTCCAAAAGTGGAAATAATGGAAATTCCTATGGAAAATTAAAACTTAAAAAAAAACTTGAACTGCCCGCTCAGCTGTCGCCGTAGGGCGTAGTAACGTCGCATACCGTTAGAGGCGCTGGCATCGCGATTTTCGGACTGTAGTCTCTATACCAGTATATATAATGTACTCTGTGGCTCTCGGGTTCGATTCCCGGGTCAGGCCGAAATCACTCTGTAGGTTTTAGTAACTTTCACAAAGCAGCTAAAAGTTTGGAAGTCGCCAACTTCCAAACAGCACGTGAAGGCGGCGTCCTCGAATGCTACTCAGTAGCTGCAGTCGTAATTATAATTCCACGACAGAGGCCGTCAGACGGATTTGAGAAAACTCGAACACTAGGGCTTGTCAGGTGATTAAAACCTACAGCTCACTCGATAAGTTGTGGCAGCATTTTATTTAATTTAATCGGTTTATCATGTCAATCATCCATAAATACTACGCCTTTTCTCGTTGTCATTGCTGATTATTTTGTTAGTTATTTTGTTTTAATTATATTTTTTTAATTTGAATTGTCCTTGTAAAGTGGGAAGCAACACAGGTAAACCGTGAAAAGACATTTTGTATTTGAATTTCACGTTTCCAGGCGACTTGAAATAAAAGGTTTCGTACCTACTCCTGCTTCTGCGAGCCTCTTTTTTCCAACGTTATAAATAACGAAGTATAATTTCATAAAGAGGAAACATTTTTATTTGTTTGTACCCTAAAGGCTCCGAAAGTACTGAACAGATTTGGATTTTTTTTTCGTTGGGACGCTACACTATCCCTTAGTAACAGGTTACATTTTATCCGGGTACATGCAGAGTTCCAAGAGTTTTCAGATGGACACGAGTGGTAGTTAGTATGATAATTTAAAACTGGACTCACACCACGCATTGCTGATGGTGAGATTCTAAATCCAAAGAAATATTTTTTTCCCAAAAAAACATTTTTTTTCAATGAAAACTTCCTTATTTTGTAGGAAAATTTATTTATAAAGACACTACGAACGTATGTATTGTTTGAATTTTAATTATTATAATGTTACATCTCTTGCTGGTGATGATTGCTTTATAGACAAAGGTTATTTCAGATTACAGGAATAGGTATCTATATTACAAATCGTCACACATCACTGAGACCGAACTAAATGTTACATTGAGGTCGGCCTCAAATAGCCGGAATGGCGAACTGGCCTTACAATTGTCTAAGAAGGACCCTAGACTTATAAAATAATATTGTGCAGTTACAACCATTGCGCAATTAAAATTTCGGTCACTAAAACTCATTGTACATTCTTCGATATAAACCTTCTATGGTCAATAATGTGCACAGATATCATGAAAATTTATCGACTTTGGTCTAGTTTCAGAGTTTCCAGATATCTAACTGACATATAATGCCACAGACAAGTAGTTAGTCAAAATTAAAAGTCCCCGGTGAAAATCTCTCAGCTAAGATTTCAGACATTACAGATATTGCTACACTGTTTGGCAAAAGATAAGCTTCAGTGTCACACAAACAGAACTTACAGCAGAACACAGCTCAGAACTATAATAAAGCACATAAACCTGAGTAGAAAAAATTAATTTGGTTTTAAATCGTAATACCAAAAATTATGAATGAATTTTTTTTAATTTTGTGTACATTGTAAAAGTCTAGGGGCCGCCTCATGGTTAGACTTGACAATACTTTAGGATAACTTACTGAAAAATGTAATATTGGTAACAAGACATATTGAATAATCAAACACAAATCCGGTCTCTATACATAGCAATCAAAACTTATCAGTGTATTTATATCAGGATCCTTTTATAAAGCGCCTTTTTCATTGAGACTGCTTATTTGTTTTTACAAATTACTGAATAACACTTTATGAAATGTAGAAATATCAGGTTCAACATTTGAATTTGTGCTGTACAATTCCGGTTTGCTACTGCTTCTGAAAAAAATAAAATTTAGAATATGAAGTTATTGAACAAACAGTAGGGGGAATAACATAATTAGAAGTAACTTATTAAAATAAATTATTACCTGGCTATTGTGGAAGGTGACCTCGGAGTCACAAGCAGACAGTTCATTGGTTGACCATCCAGTTGTCTATTGTGATATAAATCAACAGCTTTTTGAGCGTCGTCTTGAGTTTTATAGATAACTTCTGCAGTACCAGGACGAACCAATCGTGACTCAAGCATGCCCCCTACATCACCAAATAATTCCTAAAACAGAAGAATTGTACAATGACACACAATACTTCAAGGCGTTTTTGTCGATCTTATAGGATTCCAGAGTTCCCAAAAAGAGACCGAACTCTGTCTATCGCACTGTAAATATGTATGTATACTAGCCACAGGAAAGGGAGGGGGTTGAGGACTTTATTGCGTGGTATAGACGCTTTGTTCGGTGCAATATAGAAGTATTGTTCTGTGGGATATAGACGTTTTATTCTGCGTCATATATGTAGACACATAAAATATAAGCATAATGAAAATAAAGCCTAATACGATGGACAGTGAAGTCTTCGTAAAGGCCAGTTTTTAACAGCGTACGGAACCCTAAAATAAAAAGACAAGCGACGCAATCTTATTTTTTGCTTAAACCACTCTGTTGTCTATACTTATTATAAAACAAAGTCCTCCGCCGCGTCTGTCTGTCTGTCTGTTCGCGATTTACGAGAAAAGTACTGAACGGATTTTCATTCGGTTTTCAACAATAGATAGAACAATTCTTGAGGAAGGTTTTAGTGTATAGTAAGTTTATGTTTTGTACAAACCAACGTCTATCGGGAGCTTTCCAGGAAGCGAAGCGAGTGCGGGCAGCTAGTAACTAATAAGCTATAGACCAGTCTTAAATATTTTAAAGATACAAACCTCAATATCTCCCGCAGTAACGGTGTTCCGCAAGTTACTCACTATTATTCTGTATTCCAAATGCGGCTTTTCAGTTTTTTGAACTTTTTGGTCAGTTCTTAGAGCTGCCATGGGCCGTTTTTTTAGAATAGACGGAGGTCTTGGTGGACTCTTTTCCTTCTCTATTACAGTGGTTCTGAAAATATTCCTTAAATTAAATCATAGATCCATTGATCATGTGACAAACACATCACTCCCCAGTTTCCTGTTAACCATTATCATAGTCACATTTAAATTAAAAAGATTTTTTTTTCTTTACAAACGAAAATATTATGCTAGCAAATAAAGAAGACTTAGATTAGATGTTACCTGTGTACAGAAGAAAGTCTATTTTCACGAATATCATTGTTGTGGGCTATGATCTTGAGCTGCAAGCTAGCTTTCCGATTTAACAACGTAGACTTAGGTGGTACATAGTCATCTTCCATTGGATCATCAATAATTTCCAAATCATTTTCGACAGTTCTGAGAATTGGTTTTGGACTTGGTTTCTGTTGAAATTCTAAAAAAAAGTGGTATTGGATATATTGATTTGTAATTCAGTACTACAGATTTCAGCCATTTCGTAAGAAAACTATTATTTCAAAAATAATCAAAAATAGAATCAACAAATATTATTGTTTCCATTGCAACAAACAAAGGCAAGGTGTACTACATGAATAACTTCTCAAATAACTCTATTTTGTTTAAACACCAGATACCTATGGGTGCTTAATGCGAAATGCCACATAAGTAAAAAATAGATTTACCAAAAAATCTTGACTTCGCAATGGATCTGCTCTCAGTAAATCTTCCTGTGTTAATTTGACGTTTCAATCCTACTTTAGCAGAGCTTAGAGGCTGTGAGACCACTTGCCTTGATGAATCTGTGAATACTGAATAATAAAATTATAAGCAGTAGTAGTAAGGTTTTATTTGCAAGCAAGGAAGGGAAGCAGCCTTGTGAGGGGAGAATTATACATAGAGGTACAAGACATTTTTGATTAATTATGTTTTTGTATTTATTTAAATACATAAGCTAGTTTCAAATACTTACAGCCAGTTTTTAGGCTCTAGATTTAGTTCTGGATAGCTATCTGATAGATCATGCCTTAGAAAAGTTGTTAAAATTAAAAACATTTCTATGGCACCATGTGCCAGATACCTTTATCTGGAACCTGTGAAGCTAGCAGTTTTGCACATAGACTGACTTCAATTGAAGTGACTATCAACATTCTAAAATTTTATAGAATGGCTATAATGTACAAGTATAGGGTTGCCACAATTGCTCTCATTTTATTACGTCATCCCTATCGAGGGTATTGTATTTGCCAGTTGCAGCATATAGAAACTTACTTAGTCATTAATTACAGCTACTGAAAACTGACAATCACTGGTACTCGAAACTCTCGAAACAGGTAGTTGCTGCAATAATTGCTCCATGTGTAAAGAGCCTTACTGATCATTTATATCTATTTGTAATTTATGAGTACTTACCTCTTTCTTTGCCTGCTTGAGCCCTTGATAATTTACCTCGATTAGGAAATTGAGGTCTAACTGGTCCAGTTATTTTTGCCTTAAAAGAAAGTTTGATGATAAGTTATCTCTATTTGTAACGTCATAATTCATATTATGACGTTATAGTCATGTTTTCATAATTTTAACCATGTGATTGATTGATTGTTGCATTATCCTTATAGTCCGTATCTGGAGAATTTCATTTGTTGACAGAGTTAAAATTATGAGATTCTAATTAGAATGTAATAGATAATGGCTAGGAATGGTGATATCTCATGATGTGACATCTCATCTATGTAAAAGGACCATGCATCAATTTGTACCCATTTTTTATCATTGCTCAAGTGGTAAAACCTGCATCATATGAAAGCCACATTGAAATCCAGCTTTCATATGATATAGGTCTCATCATCACTGTTGAGCAATGTTGAAAAGTGGGTACAGTGTTCATACAAAAGTGCCCATGCTCCTTGGTACCTCGGAGTGACATAACACAAAATTCAACCATGTTGTATTTTTGTTGCTTTTATCTGACAGAGAAAATTATGTATTGCATATAAAGTGCAGCAACACTTATTGTTAGACTTGACTCAAAATGAATGTTCATGTTATTTTTCTGTTACATGCAAATTACAACATCCTTATGATAATTTGAGGTGTGTTTTGTAAAATTGTAACTTAGTAGAACTGAGGTAGCCTGGTTGCTTGAGATTTGAGACACCCTGGTCATCAAATCAAATGTGAAGTAAATACTTTGGATTTGTTTGTGTATCTGTGCTTGTGAAGTCCAGTAGGGTTTAATAAGTTTACATAGAGAGAAAATGCAGAAGATGTGTAAGGCAAAAAGAAATATGTCTGGGAAGACACTAATCCAGTAAAGCAGGCCGCACACCAGGCATACATTTGTAACTCGATAATTGTAGCGCCACATTTGAAGCAGGACACATTTAACGCCCCCATATATTTGTTCGTGAGCACGCACACCTGGGAAACATTTGTAGCGGGTGCATTTTGTAGCGAGATGATGTCCGCGCCACACGAATTGAAGATCGAACACGTTCGTTATTTGTGTCTTGTTGCTTGGTAAAAATGAAAGACAACATTGAGTTTTATGTTGAGTTTATTGCAGAGGTTGAAAAAAACCCTATATTATACAATCATACGCTCAATGATTATAGTAACAGACGGATTACTGAAATTATTTGGACTAAGATTGGAGAAAAATTCAATGAATAGAGTAAGTAGGTACCCTCTTTTGTGAATAAAAAATATCGTACTACACCGTGTAATTATTTTGCCACGCCACATCAAGAAATTGTCGTCATCAGACGATGATGTCGACATTCTCAAAGCGGTGCCACGCTACAACTGTGCTTCAGATGTGCGCATATACAATACATTTGTAGTAAGTTGAATTGTAGCGCAATGATTGTGGCGACACAAATGTTCGATGTGTGTAGCATGTGGCGCTGGTGTGCGGCCTGCTTAAGTGTTTTTATAAAAAATAAGGACATGTTTATACTTACCCTTTCTTGACGCAACTTTTCAAGTTTCAGTCTTGCATCTTTTTGTTTTGCGAGTTGTGCCAGTTTTTCTCTAGCATCAGTAATCTGAGTCCGTTTTTTTGATATAATTTTATTTCTGGCATCAGTTATTATTGCCTTTTTGGGTGGAGGTTCAGCTTTGGCTTTATTTCTTTTGGATCTGTCAAAGTAATTTTTATTCATAAAACTTAAAAAAACGCTATGAGATAAGACAATTTAAAAACAATATTTACCTTGTGTTTTCTCTTTTCTTTTTAATAATATCTTCTAAGCTCATATCAACATAAGATGACATTTTAAATTCAAGCAAGAAAGAATGCCGCTTTCTTTGATTAAGCACGAAAATACAAGAAACGCAGGGACAACAATTACAATCGACAAAATGATTACTTAATAACCGTTTTTATTCATCAATAACTCATTATTAACGCACCCTGAAATAGTAAATTATTATTTTTGTGTCGCTGGAGTCAGTTCGATATTTTACACATAGGTAACACCATAGAGTTTGGTAATATAGATTGGATAACACAGACTGGATTGATTGACTGAATATAGAACCATAGAGACCACTAGAGTAGAGATTACCTACTCAGTTGGCAAGTCAATGTTGTTATGGATCCCAGAGACGATCAAGTGCACTTAACAAGTCTCATGTGATTGGAGGTTTTATATGACGGCGGACGGATCAAGTGAATTTAGAATTTAGTAAATTTTTCGGGGTAAATTCAATTTATCCTCTGAATAAGGAAACTAATGGATCTCTCACAGTGTCAATAAGAGGTCGGCGCAATATGTTTTCTGCTTCCATTTCTCCCTGTCACTGGTCATACTAACATTCACTCCTTTCTTACTCATGTAATTTTTCACGTCAAATGGCCCATCTTTTCTTTGGTCTTTCTCTCCCTCTCAATCTATCTACATTCATACTTTACATGCTCTTTGTTGTATGTGACTCATCTCTTCTTATTACATACCCATACTATGACAACGTGCCCATAACACCTATATCTATATATCATAGATATATATTGAAACGAATCTGAAATCCGATTGCTGTCAGAAATCGTATGGTATCGATATTCCAATATGAGAAAACTGATTTTAGAAAACTTAAAAGAATTGGTGATACGATAACGCAAACAAACAGTCTAATCTGAAGCCACCTAAACCAAGGCAACCAACCTAACTAAATCTAAAAAACGCTTTTTACGTTTTCGACAGTTTTCATATTCATTCGTTCTATAGCACTCTACCAAACGAATACTTAGTGGGAATGAGAGAGAGTGGATTTCATTCTTTTTTTTTCTATCATACGAGGATCCGTTGAAAGAACAAAAGAGATAAAGCGAATTGTCAACCAAGCATACCAGTAACTACGCTGTGACATCCGCTAGTGAAATCCATTTCTAAAATCAGTTTGTGAAATCGTTTTCAAAATCTGAAATCGGATTTTGTATCGGTTTGCGAAAAAATCCAAAAACGCCCATGCCAAGTCCCCCAAGTCCAAGTCCAATGCCCAAGTCTGACATACTCTATTTTTATATTTTCAGGAAAAAAAAAATAAAGTAGGCTAGAAATTGATAAGAAAGTGCGAGCGAACCGCGCACGAATTTGTGAATAGGCTACTTTGATGACTTGAAAACTTGATAGTGCGCCTGAAAATTATTTTAGTACTTTTGCTTGCAAAGGTCATGGGTCCATTCAAGACACGGTATTTAATTTAGTCTTTAATCAGGCGATTTTGTTTTTACCCGACTGCCAAGAAGATGTTTTTATATAAACTCTTTAAGCATATGTCTTTTTTTATCAAGATCATTTGTCGACAATTTACTTCAATTGTCAAGTCAATGTCTCTTCAAGCATATTGACTTGTCAAGTTGATTAGATCGTCTCTGGGATCCATAATCGCGTCTAGATCGCGTTAGACCAAGACCACTTTTGACTATGGTACTTTTGTAAAATTCGGCGCGGCGCTGTATTGGTTGGTTGCATTGCATTTGGCGGCCATTATAGCGTGGTGGCGTGGATTACTTTACTTCTGAAAATAAGTTGTTTGTTCTGCAATAAACCAAAGCATATTTTTGCAAGTACAGTGGTGCGTTAATAAGTTTTTGCTAGCTGATAATGGGTGACCGTAAGTAGTACTTTATTAATTATATACTTACTCTTAACTTTAAAACTATGCAGTTCACTTCAGTAAATCATTTTGTTATAGCGGGTGATTACAGCGGTGGATATTCCGCTCAATATTCAGTACCACCTCCAGCAATGGCATCTGGTGACAATAGTTACTCTGGGTCTGGACAAGGCTATCAGAGTAGTTATGCTTCTGGCCAAAGTCAAGATTGGAATCAACAAAATTCCGGTAAATAGATTTTACAACGCGATAGCGAGCAATATCTGTGAAGAAAATAAGTTGTCACAATCATACACAAGTCCTGTCACTGATACTGTCGTCGCCAGCGTTTAATGAAAATTCCTGAGTCCCATAAAGGGCTTTGCACAAAGTTTGCTACACTATGACCTTTACTATGTATAAATTTTGAAAAGTTGATAATTTAATCTAATATTTACGGCTCCAATACTATCCATGCCTTATTAACCCAATACAAATAATGTTTCAGGAGGCAACTCTTATGGAGGTGGTCAACAAGGGAACAGTTATGGCCAAAACTATGATTCTAACTATGGTGGGAGTGGTGGGGGATATGACCGGAACAGCAGCGGTGGTTACAATGTAGGGGGCAGTGACCGTGGAAGCAGTTATTACGGCGGTGGCGATCGCGGCAGCTCTAACTATGGTGGGGATAGAGACCGTGACAGACAAGGATATTCTGGTGGCGGTGGAAATGGTGACCGAGGAGGATTCGGAGGAGGTGATCGAAGCTACAATAGAGATGGGGGGAGTAGAGACGGTGGATTCGGGTAAGTGTCAGTTCTCCTTATTTTATTTAGGGTGATATACATTATTATTATTTTTTTATCAAGTCCTGACCACCAGCTATTTTACATTTTATATTATGCAAGCTGTTTTCCTGCGGTTTCTTCTGTGTCCTGGGAGTACTTCTTCCCGTAGCTGGATAAAATAAAGCCTATGTTAATTGGGAATAGTGTGTCTTTCCAACAGAGAAAGAATTTTAAATGGATTTAGTAGTTTCAGAGCCTTTAAAGCACAAACATACAACCAAAAATATTTTAAAAGTATATAGGTTTATTTGGATTAAGACATCTAAAGGTTCTCAAGTCACTTTTGTCCTATTTTTCCAAAACAGAGTTAGCAATATTCCGCCAATGAATTGTGTACTCATCTGAAATCGCAGTTGTGAGCATTGTTCGCCAGTGTCTTAAGGGCTGCGTTAACACCGTCTATCTATGTTAAAAATACATATTTACTTATTAAAATTGGCCATTTCAAATTATAAAATATAAAATGCAAGTTCTTCATTCTAAAATGTCAGTCCTAAAATTACGCAAGCAGTTTAATTAATAAATAGCTGATTAAAATGATGATATGGACAGTTGTAAAAATTATAGAAACAAACTGCTGCAAATCTGACCCCACATAGTCTAGTTTGTCCCAACCCTAGAGTGCAATTCAGAAGCGCGTAGGTGCGTAGGGGTGAGTATCTGCTACGATAGCCGGAGCCGGAGCACCGCAACGCCGCCGGACCCATCATAGGAAACTTGTGTGCTGCAGTCCCTATCTCAAAAAGATCTTAAAATGTTGTGTCAGCCAGCGGTTCTGGCAGGTATTTTGTTTTCTTTTTTGTAGTAAAGTGGTACTTTTGTGGTAGTAGTAATCCGATCCAACAATGTTGGATTGGATTTAGGTATATTTCACTCCATTCTGAATGAACTCGGATTACAAGAAAAAATAACGGTCTGAATACAAAAGGAACTGTTCACTGGGAGCCAGCCATGAAATAAAATATTTCTAAGGCATTCTACAGGTAAGACCGGCTTAACAGTTGAAAAACCCTTTGGTTGACCTGTGAGATACCGAAGTGACCAGTAAATTTTTTGTTATTCGAGATTAGCCGTGTGGACATGCAGTGAAATAAAAATAAAGCCAACTAATGGAATAAACATTCACTCGAACCTCGAATGTTTTCTCCAGATAGAAAAGAACCCGTTGGTTTTGCTAATACAAAGTTCGACCATCCGTAAAAGTGGTTCAGTTATCCTACTATTCATACTGAACTTTCCCAGCCTTCTCTGAGTAAACTCAGTCAACTTCAGTTAGCCTGATAGTCATCTAGTCAACCCAAAAATCTACTTTTACTAAGGAAGGAGTGAATAATTGCGTTGGAATACGGATCGGCGCGTTTTATGTGGTGGCGCATATGGCCATACTTACCCTCGAGCACCGCCAGTGATCCGCTTACAGTTCTCGTTAAGAAACTTTGTTTTTCCGAAGTTAATTGACGCCTTGCGCAGGAGCAGTAATGTTTACATGTTTTTGAATCGTGAAATCACTTGTAGTCAACTTCGAAGAAGCCTAGGTATTTAACGAGAACTGTAACAATTCAAAAATTGTTTCTGCGCACTGCGTCTTTTGCAAATTTTGGAAAATTTAATTCCTCTAGCCTAAAGAGAATCGTAGTATCGCGTGTAATTTAATTATCAGCTATTCACAAACCTTATATGATTTTAATGTACCTACATAGTTATGTAATGAAGGTTAATTTGATATATTTTCCATTGTTTTATTTTTTAAATGTAACAGCGAACAAACTTCTTGTCAGTGTTGACATGAATATGTATTAGCCTTCTTTACTTCTTTTTGCAAAGAGAATGGAAACGTTACTATGTATGTATTTATTTTGAAAAAGTATGAAAAGCCTTTCTCCTGCACGAATCCCATTCTTTTTGCAAATGTGTTTTATAAAACAATTTTGAATAAATAGCTTTAATATTTTTTTTTCATGAAACCTGCATATTTATTACAAAGTTGTTTTATTTCATAGTTTTCAAGCTCTTTTCTTGAATTTGTTTACATTGTTATATTACTGCCAGATTGCATGTATTGAAGAAATATGTATTGTAATATTAACATCACCCGTAACAATGTTCTGAGATTTTCAAGGTATCAAGGTATTAAACGTAATGGTAAAGAAAAGGATGCAACACATGGACAAAGGTCACTTTAAAAGTGTACCTAGGTGTGAATGAATCTTCGCGGCCGTACAGTGTGTCCCCAGCCTGCCCAGTGTACTAAACGCTGTTCTTATTGTTTTAGTGGCGGCGGCAGGGGGGGTGGTTATAATAAAGGTAAAGCTCCTCGCGATGAGCGAGCGGTGCTGTTAACATTTTATTAATTTGTAATAATAAGGGCTGCCAAACCTGGTATTCTATTGGTTCACTGGTAAAAACTGGTTCATGCGTATATATTATTGGATCTTCGGTGAATTAGTGTTTAACTATAAGAAATATTTGTATATAAAGGTTGCGGAGCCTGGTGTAACAAAAGTACCTAGTGTCATCAATCATATGAAATATCAGCTCTTGTGCTGTTGTCCAGGAGAGTTGATATTACTTTCGTATAGAATTAACATTTTATCCCGTACGGCAGCTTAAATGCCTGTTACCACATTAAAATAAAATAAGTAAATCAACATCTTTTGGGGGTGTGTCGACTGCGCACAATTGCTGATAGTGGTACTATGCGGTAAAAACGAAAAGGTGGTTCAACATCGACGTAGCGCATATTTTCCTTCATTAATTTGTAAGGTAAATCGTCGTCCTTACTGTGTTAATGTTTCTGGTTTTAGCATTTTCGGTCCATTTCTATTGAAGGTGTTTAATTGAAATAGGTTGTATTGAAGCACAAAACATATGGTGATTATATAATGATAAGATTTGCGTATTAGTGTAAGTTTTATAAGTATACCAGAAACATGTATATCGTTTTGGCAGCCCTAATTGAAATTTAAATGAATGTGTTATTGGAAATTGTTTACATCAATTTCCTATAAAAAGTTCTAATGGGTTCTTTTATGATAGTTATATACTGTACTAAATTAATATGGCACATCGAAACCCGACTTTCGCATTATATTATTTTCGCTGGATTGCTAAAAAATTAAAAACGAAAATGTAACGTTAAAACAACTGAACATATGTATTTGGATATGATTTGGTTAGGAGATTATTCTTCAATTGAAGGATCGTAACTTACGGGTAAACCGCGAGAATTCGCTAGTCATCAATGAATAGATAGAGAAATGGTAGAAATCAGTTTGACATTTCTGACACACAGCATAATTTCTATGTAAAAAAAAATTGTTACAATGCGATGATAAATAAGAATTACTTTTTTCGATGTCCCATATTAATTGAAGTACTGTATTTGCTATTGTAACATTTCGGTGTATCGGCGTATTTTTAAATTTCCAAAGTATAAAAAAGTAACAATAGGTTTTAATAGTCATGAAAAGGGTAATTTTGGTTTTGCCAAGAGTATTAGTGTGTTTGTATGGTGTGACATTAAAAAAACACTGCAGCAGTGTCATAATCATAGTAGTACATTATTCTTCGAAAATTGAACTTTACGCTATGGTTGTGTTATTACATCAGTTGGGTTATGTACGATCGACAGTTATTTTTTTTATTGCAAGCTAAATTGCATCGGTAAAAGACTAAGCAAAATATGTACCTTTTAATAACATAAACTAAATAAATATTTATCTACAGGTGGCGGCGGCGGATTCGGTGGAGATCGGGGTGGGGGTGATATGGTAACTCAAGAAGACACCATCTTTATCCAGGGGATGAATCCGTCTACTACTGAAGATGAGTTATGTCAACACTTCGGATCTATTGGAATTATCAAGGTATTAATTTCGACAGTAATACACTCTAATCACTAGTCACGTTTCGCTTTGCCTCATTGGGACCATGAATCTTAATTCAATACTTATTGCATCTCACATTGGTGTATTCTTAGGTGGTAAAACTTATGGCTAGTTCACACGACACCCTGCCAGGCAAAGCAAATTAAGTTAGGTAGGAGAAATCTTCTTTATTTGGTTAAGTACAGTATGGTTTTCTCTGACTACAGACCGACAAGAAAACTCAAAGACCAAAGGTTTGGATGTATAAAGATAAAGTATCTGGGCAACCTAAAGGTGAAGCTACCGTTACATATGAGGACTCCAACGCCGCATCTTCGGCCATTCAGTGGTTTGATGGAAAAGATTTTAATGGAGCTACGATTAAAGTGTCGCTTGCTCAAAGACAAAACACATGGGGCGGTAACAAAGGTGGCGGCGGCGGAGGTTTTCGTGGCGGACGTGGAGGAGGTGGCGGCGGGCGCGGCGGCGGCGGTGGTGGACCCCGCGGCGGTGGCGGTTCCTCCGGCGGCGGCGGCGGCGGTGGACCTCCCTCTGGCAACAGAGCTGGTGATTGGAGATGTCCTAACCCAAGTTGTGGAAATACCAACTTTTCTTGGAGAAAAGCTTGCAACCGATGTAATGAAGAGAAACCAGAAGGTGCCGGAGGTGGAAGTGGTGGTCCACCCTCTGGCGGTAACGGACGCGGAGGAGGCGGTGGCCCTCCAGGGCGAGGTGGCCGTGGAGGTGGCGGCCGAGGCGGCGGCGGCGGTGGCTGGGGAGGCGGCGGCCGCGGCGACCGAGGCGGCGACCGCGGCGGTGACCGCCGCAGCTACGGCAGCGGTGGCGGTGACCGGGGCAGCGGCGGGGG
>NWSH02000560.1:6541799-6556271 GCA_002382865.2 Heliothis virescens
ACCCATCCACGGACCGACCGCGTCAAGCGTTGCTTAACCTTATGATCGATCGATCCGCGCGGCTTTGACTTAGCCACGAGCTCTTCACTGCTACAAATAAGTAAAAGTAGAATTAAATTACAACTATGTACAGAAAACAGCACATCAAGTTACCACAATCTGTAAAATTTTTGCAATAGATTTTCAACTTTATCACAATACCAATATTTGAATGGTAAAATTTGACAGATTTGTATATGTTGACCTGCTGTTGTCTGTACTAATTTGTTTACTAGTTTGTTTATACATATTTACATTTGCCCGCTTGCTAATACAATACTTACTTAGCATATAAGTAATTTTGAGTCAATTCCAGGCTCTCCTCGTAACCAAACTTGCGAAGGACAGTCCATGTTGTTTCATTTCTTCCTCTTTGTATAAATAAGCAATGTAAGAAAATAAAACCTTTTATTGTTATGCAATCATTTTCTATCCCACCAGGAATGTTCTGGGCAATTACTGATTTCACTTCATCTAAAACCTGAAATATGGTTTGAATAAACATTATTGTATTTCTTTATTTATTTGAATGAATCTTTGTAATACAGGATTCTGCAATTTTATGAAACAAAATTTCAGAAATCTAAAATCAAAGATAATATTGTTAGACAAACACTTAGTACATAACACTCATGCACCTAAAAATGTTGTGTAAAGAAGCCTTCACTTTTACCTGTAATTGCAAAGGTGAATCAAAACATTTCCTTTGAAACATTGTTACTTCATAATCATCTAGAAGGCCATCACCGTCTAAGTCACAGATCTTGAAGATTCTTGTTAATGCTCTTTTGCATTTTTCTGTTAACTGTAATAAAGTAAATTAAAATTAACATTTTTGTTCAAGGGTAATACTTCACACTAGGTCATATTTTCCTTTACCTCTTGTTCTTCAATACTGTAAATAGGGTTGATAGGGTGGAGGACAGCTTTTTGAGCATTGTAGAACATCTCAGATACATTAATAAGAGATTTTGCTGAGCATTCTATGCAACGGTCCACTTCTGGATATTCTTCAGCAATGTCCCAAATATTCTGTAACATTTGCAAGTACTCATACACATAACTGCAGGTATATTTAATTTCTAATTAGAATATTGTAAGTATTGAAAATCTTACATCAATCACAGAGTAGTCAATTAGATCAATCTTGTTTCCAACAAGAATAACAGGCTTTCGGCAGTCATCAGGACAGTTTTCTCTAACAAAAGGCAACCAATATGATGCTATTTTATTCAGTGTCTCTTGTCTGTCCACTGAGAATACTATGCATATTACATGAGCCCTTTCTATTTCTTCTCCCACCTGCTCAATACTTTGTTCTGCAACTAAATAACGCATTTGATAAGTGCTTCTATGCCTGGGATGGTGGCAAGCATAATGCAACAGTAGCATGTCAAATCAAAGGAAATAGCCCCTAAGACGACCCACTGACCAATATTTATAAACAGAATGTGGTATGATGTCATACACACATCACTTTTGGGCATTAGTGAAGTTATGCAGTTAGTTACCTCATTGATAATCGTAATTATGCAATTTTAATAAAGCACGTAACTAATGGACATGGATTTATTTTTATTAGTGAATATATTGTCAAGAATGGTTCTGGCAACAAAATTGAGATGAATAAAGTTTATTTATAGTAATTGTATCAGAAATACATACGACAAATATCGATAATGTTGGTTGGTACTTGTTCCGGCGTAACATCTGCGGGAATTGTAATTTCTTCAGCCTTGGGTGGCACATGTTCTGTGAACTCTTCAGTTACTAAAGAAAGTATGAGCGAGGTTTTTCCGACACCAGGTTCACCTAGTAGAAGAATTCTGACTGTACGAGGTATAGACTCGTAAACCATCTTGAAGAGTGTGAAAATTTACTAAAGTACGTATAAATACATTCTTCTTTTGATAAATGCAGATGCTAATTTTCGGTCTTGAAATTATCTTTCACAATAAATGCAGCCGGAATTTCGAGCTTGATGGTGCTGATGATCATAATTTTATTTTTATCAAGACCATGAAGACAGAATCAATTAGCGACTGTCAATGTCACTCACTGACAGTAAAAGACAGACAAATAAATATCTAAGTCTGTAGATTAAATTATGAAAATAGGATTTCTCCATAGCGACTGACTGAAATACTGCAAAAGTTAAACACACTTGAAATATTTTTGTATTTGCATTGCTACGTGTATCTAAAAGTAGATACATACTTAAAATAAATCGAGTTTGAGTATAAGTTCTCCATTTTTTTTATTCTTTGATAAACACTGGTCTCCATAATATTTAATGATTCTCGGTGGTTACGCTAAAGAATGACAGTGATATAACTGACAAATCTAACGTTATCTGTCACAACAAGTGCCCGTGCTTTCTGTCTTCATTAAAATTCAGAACAATTTTGCTGTCCCATAACCTCCTAAACTTCCAAAAACTACTAATTAAAGCTCCTTATCCCAGCCACCAACTTCTAAACCATCAGCTGTAGCCAGTGCTACTTTCCACAATGAATGTATCGCGACCTGAATCAAAATCTTGATGCTTTTGTGTGGTCTTCATGTGAAAAACAGCTGGGCCGGCTTAAAACCTTATAATGGGGGAGATAAATAAAAGGCAAAATGATTGGGACTCTTCTAAAGGTTCAAGAGAACCTATCAAAAGTGTAGAGGTTAGTAGTTTCATCATACTTTTTCTTTTGTTACTATATATTTATAGAAATCTACTATTGCAATAGGTTTAAAAAATATTAAAAATCTGTAAAACCCGGCCAACCCTCGCACGAAGGATTAAGTATCATTAACGATAAAAAATGTATAATTTTTATTTTATATTTTATTAATTAATCACATAGTATGATAGCTACAACAAATGTGATTAATATAAGTGTTCAAGATTAATGGTTATGCTTTTTTTTAAATATCAATAATAAAAAATTTGCTTGCAGAATGTCCACATCCTACAATACAAATGTGAAAGTTTGTAAGGATGTATGTATGTGGATATGTTTGTTTATCTTTCACATTAAAACTACTGGTTGGATTTTGATGGAACTTTAAATAAATATTATTGTATTAAATTATGCTTCTATAACGGAATAAGTAATAAAATATAGGGTTTTTTTTTATCCATGGGTGTAGTTTCCCCAGGCTGCAGGTGAAACAGCAAGCAGCACCTAGTAGTAAATATATCCAATACATCAACATGCTAGCATTTCTCATTAGTCATAGATTCATAGATAGTCTCACAATTTATATTTTTATTTCCAGGATAAATGGAAATTAGTGCCATCATTTCTGCAAGTTAAGGGATTAGTTAAACAACACATTGACTCCTTCAACTATTTTATAAATGTTGAAATAAAGAAAATAGTTCAAGCTAATGAGAAAGTTTTTTGTGATGCAGACCCATTATTTTACATTAAATATCTCAATGCATATGTTGGGACACCTGATTTAGAAGAAGGGTATAATGTTACTAAACCCACAACTCCACATGAGTGCAGGCTCAGGGACATGACATACTCAGCACCAATAACAGTAGACATAGAATACATACGAGGCAACCAGCGGGTCATAAAGAACAAGCAGCTAATTGGGAGGTGTGTATTTATCATTCTTATTTCATAGCATAATCCATAGACACGTTGTTGATAAAAAAAAATGATTTTTAAAATAATTGTTGAATACTTACTGGTAATAAATGAATCTATCATAACTTTACAGAATGCCATTGATGTTGAGGTCTTCTAATTGTGTACTGACAAACAAATCTGACTTTGAGCTAGCACAGTTGAATGAGTGTCCACATGATCCAGGCGGTTATTTCATCATCAGAGGTATGTTTTACATCATGAATATATACATACATGAGAAGTCAATTTGTCCTCGCTAATAACACATTATGAAAACAGCTTTTAATATTTTAGACCTCTATCTTTCTGGCATTCTAATTGTTGAATCAATCTTTTGATTGAGCTTGATGCTTATTTTCCTTTTTTTTATAGGACAAGAAAAAGTAATATTGATCCAAGAACAACTGTCCAGGAATAGGATGATTGTTGATGAATTTATGGGAGCTATACAATGCCAAGTTACCAGTTCTACCCATGAAAAGAAAACAAGAACTAATGTTATAGTAAAGAATGGCAAATATGTATTGAGACATAATGCTTTGTCTGATGTGAGTTTTGCAATATTATATTTGTGTACACTGTAGAACTGTAAGATTATTCAAAAAGTGTGATAAATGACCTGTTTTTTTTAACTTGCTACTAGCATTTTGCTATGTCTACTTTGAAAATGTGGTAGAGTAAATATCTATATCAGTCCCCAAAAAAAATTCACCATTATTTTAGATTTTTTGTATATTGGAATCTAAGTTGTGAAATGTGATAATGAAGTAGGTGATAATAATAGTATAGAGTTTCGTTTTTCCAGGATATTCCTATTGCTGTTGCGTTCAAGGCTATGGGTATCTGTAGTGACCAAGAAATTATGCAACTTATTGGTACTGATGATACTTCACTGAAGAAGATGGCTCCTTGCATTATGGATTGTCATAATTTAAAAATATTTACGCAAAACCAAGCTCTTGCCTACATTGGAGGTAAATTAAAGGTTAAAAGGTAAGTTATAAAATAAGATTAAGTTTTATGTGTATGTACAAAATAATACGGAGTAATTTTTTATACTTGATGGACATAAATTATTGATTTTTCAGGTTTCAGTCAGGCTCTGCCAAAGTACGCACTCCAGTAGATGAAGCTAGAGATCTTCTAGCAACAACTATTCTAGCTCATGTTGCTGTCGAAAATTTCAATTTTTATGTAAAAGCTATTTATTTAGCTATAATGGTGAAAAGGGTTATTGAAGCTGAAACAAATAGGGCTGCGATAGATGACCCTGATTACTATGGAAACAAAAGACTTGAGCTAGCTGGCTCCTTACTAGCTTTAATGTTTGAAGATCTTTTCAAAAGGTTCAATTGGGAACTAAAATCAATAGCAGACAAAATAATACCCAAAGTTAAAGCTGCACCATTTGATGTTGTCAAACATATGAGACCGGATTTAATTGCTAATGGACTGTTTGCTGCCATTTCATCCGTAAGTTTTATCAATGCTAGTAGCCAAAAACAATCTCATATTACTAGATATTTTTTATTAAATTTTCTACCTTTCTAGGGTAACTGGACAATTAAAAGATTCAAAATGGAAAGGCATGGAGTAACTCAGGTGCTGAGTCGCCTTAGTTATATATCAGCTTTGGGTATGATGACCAGAGTGAATTCTCAATTCGAAAAGACTAGGAAAGTATCAGGGCCGCGTTCTCTGCAGCCTTCTCAGTGGGGCATGTTGTGTCCTTCTGATACTCCTGAAGGTGAAGCCTGCGGTCTTGTAAAGAACTTGGCACTAATGACTCACATTACTACTGAATGTTCCGAGGAACCCATCGCGAGACTAGCGCGAAATGCAGGCGTTGAAGACGTTAGGCTACTAGGTGGCGAGGAAATTAATCACCCGGCAGTGTACATGGTGTTCCTTAATGGTGAGGCACTAGTGGACTGAATGTTACTGAAACCTAAGGTTCAGAATAAATTTTATTCTTGTTTTTAGGTAATATTCTCGGAGTGTCAAGGCAATACAAAAGGCTTATAAAAGTTTTTAGAATGTTCCGACGTCGTGGCCTCATATCGGCTTTCGTTTCAATTTACCCTAATCACAACCAGAGGACTGTGTACATTTGCAGCGACGGCGGAAGGCTCTGCAGGCCATATATAATTGTAGAAAAGGGTTATCCATTAGTACTACAATTTCATATAAATGAGCTAAATAGAGGAATAAGAAAATTTCAGGACTTTTTAAATGATGGACTGATTGAGTACTTAGACGTGAACGAGGAGAATGACAGCCACATAGCTACAGTTGAAGCAGAAATAGATCCATATGTTACCACGCATTTAGAAATTGAGCCATTCACCATCCTCGGCGTTTGTGCTGGCCTTGTTCCTTACCCTCATCACAATCAGAGTCCGAGAAATACCTACCAATGTGCTATGGGTAAACAGGCAATGGGTGAGTACACTGACACAGGAACTTATGATCAAATTATATACATTTTGGATCATTAGCTATTAATTCTTGATATATTTTTAGGTACAATTGGCTACAACCAGAAAAACAGGATAGACACGCTTATGTACAACTTGGTCTACCCACAATGTCCAATGGTTAAGACTAGGACCATAGAGCTGACCAATTTTGACAAATTGCCGGCTGGACAGAACGCAACAGTCGCCGTCATGAGCTACAGCGGCTACGACATCGAGGACGCGTTGATTTTGAACCGAGCGTCTATCGATCGCGGGTACGGCCGCTGCCTTGTGTACAAAAGCGCCAAGACTACTATGAAGAGATACAGCAATCAAACCTCTGATAGGATTTTAGGCCCTTCAAGAGATGCAACTACAGGGAAAGTTATAAGAGCTCATGAAATTCTCGATACGGATGGTATAGCTGCACCTGGTGAAATGGTTGAGAACAGACAAGTTTTAATAAATAAGCAGATGCCACCAGCGACTCTGAGCACTGTCACGCAAGGTCAGCCACAACAGGTGGAGTACAAGGATGTTCCTATCACCTACAAAGGTCCAGTTGAGTCTTACATTGAAAAAGTTATGGTGTCGTCAAACTCTGAAGATGCATTTCTTATTAAAATATTGTTACGTCAAACGCGCATTCCGGAGATCGGTGACAAGTTCAGTTCCCGGCACGGTCAAAAAGGTGTGACTGGTTTGATAGTGCAGCAAGAGGACATGCCGTTTAATGACAGAGGAATCTGCCCTGATATGATCATGAACCCGCATGGTTTCCCATCTAGAATGACTGTAGGTAAAACTATCGAGCTATTGGCAGGAAAAGCTGGGTTAATGGAAGGAAAATTTCACTACGGTATGTGGTGCTTTACAATTTTGCTCTTTTCTCTATATTGACTTTTAGCTGAGCTCTTCCAATTGTGTATTTAACGTTTTCTTCAGGCACTGCATTCGGTGGTTCTAAGGTTCGCGATGTATGTCAAGAGTTAGAAAAACATGGATACAACTACCATGGAAAGGATATATTTTACTCTGGATTAACTGGAGAACCCTTGGAAGCTTACATTTATTCTGGTCCTGTAAGTATTTCGACTTTGTAAAGTTAAATTATTTTGTATATTTAGACCCCTAATCCCTATTATGTATTCCAAAAAAAGTATCAGTAAAATAGATGTAGACTTTGGTGAATAAAAGCCATGTTGTTGTCTAGGTGTACTACCAGAAACTGAAGCACATGGTACAAGACAAGATGCACGCGCGAGCCCGCGGGCCGCGCGCCGTGCTGACGCGCCAGCCCACCGAGGGACGCTCGCGCGACGGCGGCCTGCGACTCGGGGAGATGGAGCGGGACTGCCTCATCGGATACGGTGCTAGGTAAGCGTCGGAGTTACTGGTCGCGTGTTTATTAACTGTGGAATTAAATAACCTATCGTATCTGTCGATTCGGTTACTAGAGATAGAAATTTGACATTACTTGTATGGAGCAAAATTCAATTTCTGGTAAGCAAATCAGCAGATAGATAGGTTATTGGGAACGCCGTTAGACTTTTAACTTATTGATGTGTATAGTTGAGCCATCAGCTGCAGATTCATTTGCATAGCAAACTCACACTGTGCTTCCTTTAAAAAGCCAATAAGAGTCGCTTAAATGTCGATAAAACTCCATCATCATTATAAATACCTAATGATCTTCTTTTCTGTGATAGTACCTACCTAATGTATATTTCCTTTTGTAGTATGTTGCTAATGGAGCGGCTGATGCTTGCGTCGGACGCGTTCAGCGCGGACATCTGCGGCGCGTGCGGGCGGCTGGCGAGCCGCGCGTGGTGCCACGCCTGCCACTCGTCGGCCGCCGTCTCCAGCGTCGACATGCCCTACGCCTGCAAGCTGCTCTTCCAAGAACTCGCCTCCATGAACATCGTCCCCAAACTCACGCTCAAGAAATATTGCTAGCTTTAGGCTACTGTTTTTTATGTTTGTATTTCTATGTTATATGTCTGTATGTTAAGCGCTAATTAAATAATCTTTAAAAATATGCGGTGTTCTATTGCGATTGATACTAACTAAAGATAAGCAATCTGGGTAATATGACGAAATCGAATGCAGCTATAAATTAGTGTAAATACAATGATAGACTGTACCATTATTTTAAGCAGTAGTCTAGCTATCAAGATTGTTTATCTTTATCGTACGTAAATACCTAAAGGGATATAGATAGGTTCTTTGTAATTTGATATCTAACTAGCTTGCGCCAGCGGTTTGACCCGCATCCCGTGGGAACTATTCCGCGCACCCGGATCAAAACTCGATAAATGGGCTATCTCACACAAAGAATTTTTCAAATCGGACCAGTGGTTCCTGAGATTAGCGTGTTCAACCAAACAAACTCTTCAGCTTTATAATATCAGTATAGATTAATGTTGCTGGGAAAACGGGTATACAGATAAAGATTAGTATAAAAAAAACAAATCCATATAAAAATAATTTATTCAATGTAAGAATAAATCTTTTATAAAAATGTAACATTATTCCTGATTTATATTAATCTTAACATTTTAAAACTAGCTTTAGTGAAAACAAACATAATCCACAAAATTAATAACACAAACACGTAAAAGAAGCCACTAAAAGAAAACATTTTCATGGCAATATAGCCGAGTGTGACCCACACGACGAAGGCATGCGAGCCGAGGCGGCGCAGCGACACGCGCGGGGGCAGCTCCTGACTCACTATGTTCTGATGATTCGTCATGTCCTTCACGTAATTGTGGATTGTGCAGGGAGCCTGTAACACCTCACGCGCCATAAATCCGCACAAGTCGTTTCTGTGCCAAAGTGTTGTTAATTCGTCACCATACTGAAAAGTTAAACAGTTTATTAATTAACGCATTATCAGCGTTTATTATTAATTAACAGCTGAATAATCCTGATTTTAACTTACCAACTCATTCAATCTTGTAGCTATATGGTACAACATTCTTACTAAAATAGTGCTTTCGTAGGAAGTTATTGGCATCAAGTCGGGGTCACCCATGTAGTGCACTTTGGTAGGTTTGCTGCGAAGCTGTAAAAGAATAAATAAGAGTTATTTTAAACTGCGGCGCTGGTACCGCAACCACTCGACAATCCGCATGGTTGCTGCACCGCGGGTTTAATATGACGTGAACAATACAAAGTTAATAATTTCAATAGATAAAATAAACACAAGCTATTTCGAATGTATTAGTATGTAGCTATTTAAAAAATAAAATATAAGATGCTATTTTATTTTTTCATCATGATTTTAGAGACGAAATGTTAAAAAATATATAGTTATTATATGGCGCCACCGTAGAGCTCCGTGGATTCTCCCATGGAACACTGGCGTTCCACCTACACCACTTTGGACAGTATTGATTGCTCTAATAGTACCACACAGGTACATAAAAAATTTAATAAACACATTACTCACTTTTTACGTGACACATTCGGGTAAAAGTAAACACAATAGGTTACCTTGTTAGTGATGGAAAGTGGAAAACTCGTAGTATTGACGTAAGAAGAATGTTCCAGGGAGTTGTCCTCCATGACAGGTTCAGGTGCTATTAAGGTATTCTCATTTAACTGAAAATTAAATGCTGGTTACAAAGAAAGTTCAATTATATATGTAACTTTGTATAAGGACGTCAAAATAAGACTGAACATTGTGTCATTTTATTTTATTCTGAAACTAGCTTTTGCCCGCGACTTCGTTCGCATGGAATAGTGACTTCCGGCAAATTTTTGGTTTTAACCACATAGTTCCCGATCTCGCGGGATCTCTTCAAAAATGAGATCGACGCCATATATCTACGGAGTATAGGAACAGCTCGACATTTATAGTACGAAATTGAACAATAGATGGCACTGTATGTCCGTAATAAATTTAGTTTTTATTTTTATTTTTTGAAATAAAACCTATCCTATGTCCTTTCTCAAGTTCCAAACTATGTCTGTACCAAATTTCACACAAATCGGTTCAGTAGTTTAGGCGTGAAGAAAAGACAGACAGGCAGACAGACAGAGTTACTTTCGCATTTATAATATTAGTTTGGATAGTTTGGATTACTACTGTCCTCGTACAAATATTGCAGCAGACAAATAATGTGGGCTATAATATATTTTTATGTTTACCCCAAATATGTGTGAAAAGTGATGAAAGGCACTCGTCAGATAATTTGGCACTTTTTTAGATTCTTCCAATAAGGTAACATCTTCATCTGTGTCTTCTATCATCAAGAAAATTTTAATAGCGCCCCATATACCTGAAAAATGTTAGGAGGTCAAAACTGTTTTATAAAAGATAAGCAGATTGTTAGATTTTATACTTTGTCGACAATATACCTTTGTTACGGATGTTAAGTATCTTATTATACTCTTCAATATTATTCTCAGCTGCATTTTTTGCTGCAACAATTCTCTTAACCAACTGCGAAGCGAATGTTCGCATATTATCACCCCAAATTGGTTGATATTCGAAATCGGCGGACAGATTAAATTCTGATATAGCTTGTTTAGCGATCGTTACATATTTATGTAAAGATACGCCGTTGTAGGTATAACTGTAACAAAATTGTATGTTTAAAAAACAGATCAATTTAAAGAAGAATGTCTTTAGGGATTTCATACCCAAGGGGTTAAACACTTTGCTGTCTTGCTATCACCAAGATGCAACTCATGAATTGTGATAGTTCAAGTACAGTTGTATTATTTTGCTAGCTTCCGCCAGCGGTTTCACCCGCGTCCCGTGGGAACTACTCAGCGCACCAGGGTAAAAAGATTATATTAAAATAAAAAATAGTATTTAAAGAGGAAGTTTGTATATGAGAATACAAGTAGTATGGAACTCCGTGTGCGAGTCTAACTCACACGTGGCCGGTTTATTAGAATTTACCTCTGTTCCATGCCAGAATTATTGTAACTTGTGTCTGGACTTGGGTTCAATGATCCACTGTCAGTTATAGCTTGTTCCAAATTCCATAGAATAGGGCACAAATGCTGTTGCGAAAATACCTGAAAACAAATAAATAAAATTAGAGCTTCCAACCCAAACATTCACTTCTCACACAGAACATTATAGGCTTATATGTCACTTATTACTTAAAGTAGTAGTGAATGGAGTATATACCTTGCCTAATCTAAACAACATTACTGCATTTTTGTAGGCACTTAAGTCCAGCCTCATGAACCTTGGCAGTACTAGTTGGAAGATGCAGGTGTATGATGGGAAGTTCTCTGCTATGAATTGTGTAAAACTCGAATCTAAAGCATTTGTGAATTCTTCTTGGTTGTTGTTGGAATTTCGAACCCTGAAAATAATACATGCAATAAATTAAAAAGACTATTTTTTATATGACATTTAACAATATAATGTTGTGGATGTCTGATAAATACTATGCCACTTTTCTTCACCTTTAATAGTTGCTTTTTGAGCAGCATTATATTTCAGATTAAGATTAATAGATAAACAGCCAATCAGTGTGTGTGTGTGTGTGTGTGTGTGTGTATTGACAAGAATAGTATTTATATAATGTTACCTGTCTTGTGTAATGTTGTTGTTAACATATCTCCAAGGTTGGATGAGGCTCAGCCACAGTTCCATTACGAGTCTAAAGGACGCGTCCAGGGGCCAAGTTGTTACCAAATGTTTAATATAATGGTATGCACGAACACACATTATCTGGCGAGCATACTTCCTTAGAGCTGACGATCGAACAGCGGGGTCGGACATATATTTAGCAGAGAAAGAGTGCAAATGTTTCACGAGAACCCGAACAGTCCTAACACGCTCAGGGCTTGAAGATATTGAACAATAATTTCTTTGAAACATCTGAAAATCATAAGAGAACTGATAAATTATAGCAATTCGTTATTTTTTTCAGACAGGCTTGTCAATTGGTGTACAAAAATATTGTACACCAATTTACACTTTAACACTAAAATGGGATCTCACCTCAACATTTCTGGGACTAAATTGCTCCACACTCAACCATATATCTATGAAGACCTGCAGCACTGTTTCAGAGCGCCAAACCTCATTACGTGACTGATTCTGTGATGTAGCATGTTGATTGCTCATGCTTGAGCCTGACAGGTCAGGTATCAGCAGCAGTGATGGTGAATACAAGGGCCTAAACAGATTTATTTATTATTTTCTGTACTTATTCTAATGTAGATTCAGATAAGGTTTATCCAGAATAAAAATGTGAAATAATAAAATTGATACTTGAAGTATTATGTATCAGAATACCTATTAGCTGTTTGCAATGGTGCAGCCATGGGCACTTTTCCTGTGTAGTTGGGTATGTGTGGCAAGACTGATTTATTTGGATCAGCAGGCAGGAAATGCATGAGATAATCACATGCTAGAGCAAAGTATGCACTACTCCAATTTTCCCAGGAACTTGTTTGGTGACTGTTGTTGATCAGGTGTAGAGCAAAGTTTACAATGTAGTAGTCGAACGGATCTGATTTCATAAAATTAAGGAAATAATATTATTATATAAATTATTATTTGAATCTATTCTACAGAAATTCTTGTTAATTCTATGACACATTATAATATTACTAAAAGTGATCAGACAAAAGGAAGAAGTGACAAAACAGAGCTGACTGGGTTTTACTGGAGAAAGTCTAAAATGTAAACATTCTAAGTAGGTATTGGATATGTAAAGGATACTGAGAGCCAGGGCCACCACATTGAGAGTTTGTGGGTCCGTCACGAGCATGTCTGCATAGAATTGTGGGCATCTGCCCCTTTCCAGAGTAATTTGTAGGTCCATCTGAAAGAAAAATTGCATGATACAAAGAAATTAAGCATCATTCTTACTGTTTCAAATATTCACCAGATATCCAACTCAGTGTTCACAATTTGTGTCTAATTACAAAAGCTTAAAGTGTACTGATGTCTAGTGTCCAGACATCAGAATTTTCAAAACTCTATAAATGGGTGAATGGGTAATCTCTTGACCATCAACAACAGCTTATGGAAACAAATAATGAACAGGTGCTAAGGTGTTAATCTAACTTATGTTATATGAATGGTAAGCTACTTTAGTAATACAATATTTACACTTACAGGCAAAGCAGTCAAAGGTAGGTTATATTTTAATTGCGGATCTGACAACAGTTTATAGCACAACCGGAACATTGGACCAAGGGGTTCAAAGAAAACAATTAATGCTTCAAATGCTGGCTTTTTAGCATCACAAGTAACTGTACGTAATCCCCAACCATTGTTGAATGTGTTTGAGAATATGTTACTTATCAACTGAGGAAATAATGTTTGAAGATCTTTGCTTGGAGTGGACTGATCTATTATTCTCGTCAATTCTTCCACCTTTTCTTGTAAAGGTAAATTTAGGCTGGCGTAAAACTGACTCTGCAACAGAATAAAGGTAGAGAAACATCATTAAATAACAAAGTTACGTAGATCTGTGAAACGATAATTATTGTAGTAATATTTACCATTATGTCGTGCGCCATTTCTTTAACTTTCTTTGTTCCTTTTGTAAGTTCAGTAAAAATATGCCAAACGACTAAAGAATGTGTTAGTAAATTGCAGGGCTCACTGAGAATTTCAAAGTAAAATATGCACTTGATTTACAACTTCGCTTTTTCACTTATTATTAACATTTGTTTTGGGTAAGGAAACTGCGAATATGTTAACAGCAACAGGTTTACTTTAGATCACAGGCTAGTTTCTTTCAATGTACGAATTTGCGAAATTATCAATGAAATTAAATATTAAAACGAGGCCAGAGACCGGTAACAAATAGTATAGTGAGTGACAATGCTGACATTGTCTGCTGTCAACTGTCATTTTTCAGGCCAGGCCACAGAGCATAACGAGTCACCAAGAAAGTATGGAGAACATTCCACACCATATTCTATCATCTTTCCATTTTTAACCCCCGACGAAAAAAGAGGGGTGTTATAAGTTTGACGTGTCTGTCTGTCTGTCTGTGGCATCATAACTCCCGAACGGATGCAGTGATTTCAATTTAGTTTTTTTTGTATTAAAGGTTACTTACGGGCGAGTGTTCTTAGACATGTTTGATCAAAATCGGTTAAGCCGTTGAAAAGTTGTGGGGGTAAAAGTGGGGAGATGAATCGAATGTCGGCAAATATCGAGTATATTGATATCGAGTATATTATTGATGGGGTCTCAAATAGCTTTGTATATTAAAATACCAACTTGTACCGACCGACCTACCTACCTATAAAAAGAATGAAATAAAAATTAAATTAAAAATTTAAAAAACCCCCGACACAAAAACTTAATTTCCCTTTAAAAAGTAAGAAATAATAAAAAATAC
>NWSH02000560.1:6561664-6572710 GCA_002382865.2 Heliothis virescens
AAAGTTCTGAATCGCCTAGCATATTCAGTCGCTACCGGGCTCTTAGAATACGACATCAGATGCTTCAGATCTTAGATTTTGACGACCCCGTTGTCGCTGGCATAAGCGACATGATCCGCGTACGAAGTCGCGGGCAGAAGCTAGTCTTATCATATATTGTCATCCAAACTAAACGCGTCCACGAAATTTCAGCACAAACGGTTGAATATATCTACTTCAAAATTGAGTTCAAAGATTTCACCCGAACATACAAATATATTTACATACATTGCAAGTTAAATAAAAGCTTTTAACTTTTAATTAATAAAAAAATCGTAGATAAGTAAGAAATAATTAGGAGCGGTCCCCCAACGCGACGTATTTTTTATTATTTCTTATTTTTTAAAGGGAAATTAAGTTTTTGTGTCGGGGGTTTTTTAAATTTTTAATTTAATTTTAAATATTGCCAACTTGCAATTATTGTCAGTCAAACTGACTGAGTCAATGTCAGTCAATTTGTTCAATGTGTCAACTTTCAGGTTCAAGTGTTCATTTTATCATATCAACATTGTGCTTTTTACTCACGTGCTAAAAATGTATCATAATTTGTGAACATTATTATCAATTCTTTGACTTAAATTTTCATTTCACGATCTCCATCGACGCAACGATACATATGTGTGTATGTGTACACACATTTATTTGGTATAAGTTTTGCAGGAATAGTTGAACTAAAATTTACTATCTTGAGAGATGGCTTATGACTGGTTTGAATCTATAGGGCGGCCAAAATTTGTAGTGGCACCTATGGTGGATGCTAGTGAGCTGGCATGGCGACTTTTGTCCCGAAGACACGGTGCTACATTGTGCTATACTCCCATGTTCCACAGTAATGTGTTCACTAAAGATGCTAAGTACAGGAAAGATAACATGGTTACTTGTGAAGAGGATCGTCCGCTTATCGTGCAGGTTAGTGTTAGTTAAAAATGATCATCCACAAATCTTAATTTTATTATCATTCACTTATAATTAATGCTGATTTCAGTTTTGTGGCAATAACCCTGAAACAATGGCAGCTGCAGCAAAACTAGTTGAGGATCAATGTGATGCCATTGATGTAAATCTTGGCTGCCCTCAATCTATAGCAAAGAGAGGCAGATATGGATCATTCCTGCAAGACAATTGGGAACTCTTAAAGAAAATCGGTAACTGTCTCTTTCATGTACTTGCCCTAAATGATATTCAGGATTCTAAAACATTTGATTGTTTGAGAGATAGGCTCTCTAAAAGCGATAAAATAAGTGTCCCCCATCTAACTTTTAAACTAAGACAGTGATAAATGAGAGCTAAATATATGTTGTAGACGTCAAGGAAAACTTTTTTTTTTTCCAACAGAGAGAGTTGTCAGCTTTTGAGATACTTAATTTATTAATTTTACAACAAAGCTATATTTCCTCTTCAAGATGCTGTTAGAGACCATTGAAAAGGTTATAAATTTTATTTAGTATTTAATTTAATTAAGTTTAATTGTTGCAGTCAAGGCGATGTCAGAAGCAGTTTCCATACCAATAACTTGTAAGGTGAGGATATTTGAAAGTATTGACAAATCTGTAGAATATGCACTCATGTTACAAAATGCAGGATGTCAAATGCTCACAGTTCACGGGAGGACAAGAGAACAAAAAGGCCCACTAACTGGTATAGCTAGTTGGAAACATATAAAGGCAGTAAGGTAGGTGTGATACGGTTCATAAATTGGCAACAGAGCTCTTAATATACTATTATTCCTGTAATCTAAACAGGTAAACTAATATCATTGATTTATAGTTATTAATTATATCTTGTACAGTCTACAAGAATATAACAATTTCATACATATTATGTAATGTAAGAAAATCTTTATAATATTGATAAAAAATATCAGGTATTATTTTCAGGGAAGCCATATCAATACCCATGCTGGCAAATGGAAACATTCAATGTTTAGAAGATGTATACAGATGCTTAGAGTATACAAAGGTGGATGGCATTATGAGTGCAGAAGGTAATCTGACAAACCCAGCAATATTTGCAGGAATAAATCCATTAACATGGGAAATGGTCCAGGAATATCTAGACCTTGTAGACAAATATCCTTGTCCATCTTCTTATGTAAGAGGGCATTTATTCAAAATATTCCATAAAATGTGAGTACAGTTTTATTGCAAAACATATACTTTAACTATTGTAGAAAAATCAATAATAAGTTTGATTAAATTATAGATTTTCATTTGAAGAAAACAATGAGGATAGACAAATTCTGGCAACAGCTCAAAACTTGAACGACTTTAGAAGAGTATGCGTAAATGTTAAAGATAAGTATTTACCTTATCATGAAGGAAAATTAAAATTTGACAATGATGAAAATATAACTAGAATTGGATATAATTTAATTTTGCCTCCATGGATATGCCAACCTTATGTAAGGATGTCACCTGCAGAGCACACAGAAAAGATGGAGAAATTGAATATAGTACAGGTAAAACAATTCAAGACATATATAGTTATAATATATTTGGTCAAATATTTTTATAATTACTGAATTAGTTCTTCTTTGCAGAAAAATGTTGCTGAGAAAAGAAATTGTGAAGCTGTTGACGGTTTACCTTTATCTCGGAAGAAAATGAAAAAATTGAGACGTATAATGAGAAGACCAGAAAAACAGGACATGCAACAAAACAATAGCAGAAGTGGGCAAATTTGTGTCAACACAAGTTGTCCTAATCCACTGGTGAGAAGCTCCATAAATTTGCTATTAGCTGTTCCCTGCGGTTTCATCCATGGCCTAGAGAACCACTCTCCGCAAATGGAAAAAAAGTCGCCTTTTCCTCTCTAAGGCTCTAGACTACTATTTGTATATTACACAAAAGTTAAATTACTTAAATCTGAATTAGTGTAGTAGTTTAGCGTGACGGCTTATTTCGCATTTATAATACACTAGCTGCCCGCCCTCGCTTCGCTTCCTGGAAAGCTCCCGATCGGTGTTTGTTTGTACAAAACATAAACTTAATATACACTAAAACCTTCCTCAAGAATTGTTCTATCTATTGTTGAAAACCGAATGAAAATCCGTTCAGTACTTTTCGAGTAAATCGCGAACAGACAGACAGACAGACGCGGTGGGGGACTTTGTTTTATAATAAAGTATAGAAGATATAGATAGATATATACTAGTAACTAACTGGGAAGGATTACTTTTATTTGATTTTAAAATTAAACCGTACAAATTTCGCGTCTGAAGCTAGGATTTATGGTCTTGTTTTTAGGATTTCACAGATTATTATTTATGGAAAGCCAATATTTATTTACAAAGGGTCACAATGGTCGTATCTTGTTTACAAAACCTTAAAACACGCAAAAACTAGACTTTGATAAAACATACAGTAATAAAGGTTATATTTACACTTAAGAATGAACGTATAAATGCGTCATATTATGTACTTAATTAATACCTAATGTAATTTCAGGGAGGAAAATGTTTGTACCAACTGTGTAAGAAATGTTGCAGAAATAAATGCTATGAAGAGGATTTAGACTGTAAGGGCCATGGGATACTGGTACATACAAGGCGCGAGATGGCCAAAAAATTTTCTAACAATGGAGAAAATAACCCAAAAATGTTAGCTACTTGACGTGTACAAATAATTCAATGTAAATTCATGTACAATATGTAATTATCTTGTAATTATGTACATAGTTACCTAAACATTTTTTTAATACATGGTTCATGTACCAAAACATTTTAACTTTTTTTTATCGGTTTAATATACCATTTGTATTTAAGTTTAAATTATTTTATTAAGTTATTTGGTTTGTGTAAGTATTTGTTTATGTTTTGCATCAGCCCATTTACACTTTGGATCTTTGTTTATGAAACTTAGTATAGTTACTTTTTTGTTACCATAGTAACAGGTAACTTGCCTGTTTGCTACTTTATAACGCATTGGGCGTTGGTAACATTAAATTGTGTTTTTGAACAAAAATTGAAGAAACAATAATTTTTACATTATATGCTATTAATTGGGGGTGAAAGATGAGGTCAGCCTAGAAATAGAAAATTGATACCGAAGTGGATACTATGCGCGCGCATAATACGGGCTTGACCAGCAATTAAGTAACGACACAAGGTTAATGCTTCCTTTTGTTTTAGATTTTTGTTATGGAAAAATGTAGTTTGCCTAAAGCAGTCGTTTTGGTTTTGTGTTACATATTTAGCTGTTGAGAACAACAAACAACGTTACAATAATAACTAACTACATTAAGTGATATAAAGTAAACAATACCAATGGACAAATGCTGTGCCTCACATCAATATCCCAGACCACAAAGAAGATTGAACGGATTTCAATTACCACTAAATCACCAACAAATAATCGGATGGATCGTCTTTATCGCAACGGGATCATTAAATTACTTTATTCTTATTAAAATACAATTTGACGAGTTAAGGACTATAGCTCTAGTGGTATTTACGGTGCTGTATGTATCTCATGTTTCGTCACATCTTTGTGCATCGCTATTAGATCCCAGCGAGACAGAATTGAGAAAATTAGAAGTATATAATGTTCCCGAATTTAACCGAGAAATCCACGCACACGTTATTGAGAATGGAAGATGTCATCTCTGCAATATACATACCAGCGGAAGAAGAACCAAGCATTGCAGTATATGCAACAAATGTGTGGACAACTTCGACCACCACTGCAAGTGGCTCAACAACTGCATTGGCCGTAGGAACTACGTGGCGTTCATTTCTTGCGTCGCTACTGCGTTCATGATATCAACGTTTACGTCATCGCTGTGTGCAGCAGACATTGTGATATTTTTTACAAATCCAAAATATTTTAGTATTGAAGCACAAACTTTTATTAACTGCAGTACATTATACAACACGTCGTCAGTGACGCCGAGTTTCTGTAGAAATTCAATATCTTTCTTAACGTTTTTAGTCATATTTTGTGTAGTATCAATAGCAATTGGATGTGCCTTATTACATTTGTGCTGTTTCCACATTTACATCTCTCTGCTAGGTGTAACAACATATGAATATGTGGTAAGAAGTGGGGACACTGAAGTTCCTCCTTACAAATATGCAAGGAACTGTAAATGTTGTAGGTGGCGCATAACACGGGAATTGTATGCTATTAGAAAACCTAATGGGAATATTCAAAGTCAAGAAAATCCTGATACAGTGGCAAGTAAATGGAATGTTTCACGTACTGCACATTTAGAGAATGGGGAGGCCAACGTAATAAATTTTATCAGCATTTTAATTAACAACGAATTAGGTAAAGCCAGGAAAATATTTTTATATGATAAGAACAAAATACACCCACAAGATGGAAATAGTAGCGGTAGATAACGCATATTTGTAGCACTTTCAAATTTTTACACGATTTTTTGTAATCCTTAATAATACTATCCTTATAGGTAAACAAACAAAAAATGTTTAATCTGCGTGAAAGATCCAACTAACGAACTGCTAGTTAAACAGCTGGGAGACTGTTCAAGATAACGCGAAGTGGAGAATAAGGACTGAACTGGATACTGGTTCAGTTTGGTTGTTACAAATGAAAATCTTGTTCTACCACATCACAAGAAGAGTGAGAGAAAAAGATTTTTAATGTGCCTTTTGGTGCCTTTAAAAACTTTAATTTCAACTTTTTATGTTAACTCTAAATAAATTCGGACGCTGGTCATGTTCATACGCCGCACTCCCACTTCATCCTCATTCTCAACCCCTATTAATTTTATATAGGGTAATTACAATGTAATTTTTTGATTTGAGAAATTGTTAGGAAGCTAGACTATTCCAAAGGCTATATCTTGTCCAGGTACGGGACGGAGTGCCCCCGGGACGCGGGTTAAACCGCGAGAAGGCAGCTACCTAGTTGTTTGTACAAAACTGTGATTTTATTGGTCATTGCGTCGGTATATATGTCACAGGGATATGATAAAAATAGAGGTTTGGCCAAATCCCTAAGGGATTTAATCAACTCATATGCAAGTATGCGACATAGACACTTACTTAACCATTTTCTTCTACAAAAGCCTCGTATGTGAAATGATGAATAATTTCTCCAATTGACAAACTGCACGCTTTTGATGTTTCTAATTTTATGTACCGTAAAATCTTTTATAATGCAGATATTACAATTTTACTATGAAGTAAGTTTTTTTCATTACCTAGAAATAAGACAGGTATCCCGTTAAAATATTCCCCATGAACTACTTCTCAGTTTGACGAGATTATATCAACAGTCATCAAGTATTAGCAATCCATTGCTTTATTTTCTTAGTACGGAATTTTTCAATATTTTCCGTCAGAGATTTAAGCTCTTCATAGCTAAGAGATTGAGTGATTTTCATAATAATGCCGTACCGAACAACATCGTATAGGAAAGCAGAAGTATAAATAAACACATGAATTCCAATCGGTTCCAATGTATCCTTTATTAAACTTGTAAATTTCTTAAATATGTATCTTATGTTTAACAAAATGGTAAATAAAAACAATATTTAAAGGATTCTTCCCAAATTTATGAGCAGATGGTCCTTGCCTTCGCGAAACTTAACTGCTTTGTTGTGTTGCATCAGTTAACAGATGACTCATTTGAGCAACTTACACGTAGGTGTACATGAGTACGTCATTGTATCGTCATGTCACATTGGTTAAGTCTTGCGTAAATAAGGAATTTGCGTCGTAAAGCTGTTTAATCACGTTTGCGACGGCGGTTCTGTTCTTCCTGAAGAAAAAAAAATATTTTCATAAATCTCATAGGAAAATATTATCAACATTTACTTGGTTAATTATAAAAAAAAACATAGTTAACCTTCTGTGACAAGATGATGAGCAGTCTTCTGAACATTCCAATGAAATCAATGAACAACTCCAGAGCATGTTGCACAAAGTCCTTGCTGCCCATTCTGCGTTTCTCGATGATGAGTTGTGTGTCAAATAGTACAAATCCACACATTAGCATAAGTCCAAGGTAAAGATGAGCCTGTAAAATGTTTAATATGGAGGTCAGAAAACAATTGTCAAAACTTAAATTACTGAATGCATTCATAATTGGAAATTCATAGATATACTTATAGCAGTTTGTCTTATGATTTATAAATAATTCAGGTATCAAAGATCTACTAATGTGAGTAAATTTATATTATAAAACAGACAGCAAGTATTAAGGCACTCCCTTACTTGGAGCTTAGAAATATGTTGTATGTGTCAGAGTCACTCCTCTATTTCAGTCTTATAAATAATTGCTTTCAAACAAGCAAAGCAAATTAATATGTTGAATAGTTTGTGTCAGAGTCAATCCTCTATTTCAGTCTTAAATAATTGCTTTCAAACAAGCAAAGCAATCTTCTAATAAAAATATTCAACTAGGACTGTTTAGACTTACTTGATAAAGGAAGTGAGACTGCATGAAGATATTGACTAAGGTCATGAGTGACATGGATGAAAGCAGAGTCATCAGTGTTCCTCCCAGGAACAGCCAGCTGCCACGGTCAGCCAGCATGGCGGCAATGGAGAAGCACACAAACACCAATGTGCTGCCCAAGAGAGCTGTCACTATGATGGATGGATCAACAAAGCTGACATACTCCAGGAGTGGTCCCAGGCTCATTCCTAAAATGTACAGGGAAAAAAAAATATGAATTTTCATCTCCATATCAGTACTCTCAATCAACAACATCAAGGATGGCACTCCATTGGTCTGGTATAACAGCAGTAAACAAATCTGTTATCTTTACCAGTGTTGATAAATGATTTATCATTGAATAAAAGTATCAGTAATTACCTCTCCATGCAAATTATTTACAGAAAACAGAGGGGTAGATTACTATACTAATTTAGTTTTGAACGACATCAAGTTTAACAAGAACTGTACTTTGATTTAGTTACACACATAGTTTAAATAGTTTTTTTACCTGATGTAAGACCGAAACCCAAGAGATATCCCAGACGGAGGTTTGTATTTTTGCCATTGTCAGGGGTTGCAATCAACATCAACATGAGGCCAGCCCCAACAATAGCAGATAAGATGCCAGCTTGGAACCAGGTGTACATATCAACATACACCCCACCCAGAGCTGCACCACATGTCATCATCAAGGTGCCGTAGACATTTTTTAAATGTTGGCGAACCGGTGGTTCTCTGTCAAAGGTAAAAACACATCATTCATGAGAGAATAATTAACTACAGCGATTACATCATAACATTAGCTTTGTTTTAGAATAAGACATTAAAACAATAATACATAATCTACTCACAAAATAATTAATCATAACAACAACAATATTTTTAGAAACATCAATATAAATGTATGTCACAGAATGTACCTTGTACTACAATGTTCTAGAAAGAGGCAGTCATTAGTAGAAATTTGCCTTGATTAATTTATGTAAATGACTCGTAATTACGATAACAGCAGAATAATGGAAGGAATCTGTATATCATATGAATACTAAACTGGGGACAGTAGCAAATACCATACTCACAGTCGATTTTGAAAGCTGTTGACGAATGTTTGGAGATTAGGAGTCATGATGACGGTAGGTGAAACTTATCAGGATTCAAGTAATTCACTTTGAAATGTGGTCTGCAAGTCTTTGCGGAGCAATTCAGTAACAAGCTATTTTCACGATGCTTATCTATTGAACTGATTATTTTTAGATTGCGCACAAACTACTAACTCATCGACACGAAACAATGGTGATTTTGATGAAATTCCGATTGCCAGTGTAAAAAAATATATAACAACGTCATTGTTTGTTCGTCTTGTTAGTGTAGCCATTTCATAAATTTAAAGTTTTCGGAGAAGTCTGTCGACAACACTGTCGACAAAGTTTTGAGAGTTTTTAAATGATGTTGTCATGTTGCTTCATCAACAAACGCTAAAAGGGTTAAGCGCAGATGTTTCTCTAGACGACTCCGTCCTTACTAGTCTATGCGACTCCATCTACAAATTTAGGTGCTCAAACTGATAAAAAAAAAACTACAGGACAACTTATGAAAACTAAAGGAAAAAAAAAGGACAACTTATGCCCCTGTTCGTTGTATTAATTTAATCCACACTATTCGCGAAGTTTCTTGCAAGGTACTCGGAATTGATTGGAAATCGAAGTCAATCAGAAAAGTGTACGGCGAGGCAAAGATGATCGAAGTGATGAGTCCCGAAGACCATCAAGTCGACTTGACTAGTCTACGTGCTTGAAGTGTACATCATCGACTAGACGATTGACGTAGATATAAGACGTTGTCTTAGACGGACAATATAATTGTGCAATCTTCAATATTAAGTCTAAACGTCTAGTATAATAAGTAAGGGTGTAGGTGTAGTTGCACAGTCTATCACTACACAACACACACAACAAATTATATGTATATTTTTTTCTATTTGAATACTATTGATCAGACCACTTCATCGGATTTGACGACACCTACAATGGGCGTCAAATCTGCCATCAAGTGAAATCTTCAATCACGTGAGACTTGCCAAGTGCATTCGATCGCCTATAGGACTCATAAACAAACTAACTTCAGTTCCCGTATACTCAAAGCAGTGACACAAAGGTCACATCAGTACTCTGCAGCGTTGCCAATGCTAGTAGCTAAGCGAGAGTGCAGCTGCTGGAGTCGCGCCATAACGCCAACTTCAAGGCGTTCGTGGTGCGAGTGCCCACGTGTTTCCTGCACCTCGTGTTGGACGAGAACTTCTGGCCACAGGACGTGGTGTTCCGTCGCTTCCGCGGACAAGTGCCACTCGAGCGCACAGTGACGTAGTGCATAGGAAGTGATACTAACATAGATTTAAGTTATATCTACTAACAAGACTCTGTATATTCCATATGTATGTTAGTTTAAGGTATATATCTATGGGCCTTAGTTGCCTGATAATAAAGGTTTAAATAAAAAAAAAAAAAAAATAAGAAGTAGTCCAAATTCCCCAAAAATCTATGTGAAATTCCCCAAATTCGGGGAGAATAAACTTCGAATTCCTCACAAATTCCCCACATAGATTATCTACAGAAAAGAAGCCAGATTGAATAAAATTTCAAAAATATTAATGTAATTATTTATTTCCATCAGAACTAGGAGTATTTTGATGCTATATAGTTGTAGATAACATGATTTTAGATGGATTAAATTAAAAAAATATATCACGCAACGGGTGCGAAACTATTGGTTGCTTGTCAGAGTGACATTTCTCCAATGTTCTGAACGACTTGGAGCGCGTCAGAGTGCACCCCGGGTGTATGTTCCAAACGCAGCACAGACGAAATGATGAAAAAATTAAACTTCAAACTACTGATTGTCATATTCTATTAGAGTAAGATCCCAGGGCCACCAGACGTCATGTATTTTCTGACGAAGGAAATGTGGACGATTGAGTAGTGTTAGTATGTACTAAGAACGCATGCCTATCGACTAGCTTGCTCAGACGGCCAATTTTCAGGTATCGGGTAATCAAGGTACATCAAAAGATTACTTACCTCACGTAAATTCTCAAAGCTGATTTTTACGTATATTTTAGGCAATATCCTTAAAAATAAGTCGCCAATACTCCCAGACAGTTTCCGTCGGCCGTTTTGCTTTGCAGACGCTTTAAAGCTCCCAAAATAATTATTAAAGTCACGTAAATTCTGATGCTCCATTTTTATATATGTCTACCAGGCAACTATTTTAAAATCTTTTACAAGTAGATAGACCGATCCAAGGGGCCAATCACCTCATAAGCTCAATTTTAATGCCTCTGTGGGTAGGAGCGCGAGGGCACTATCCACGCGCATGAGACTGAGTGAGACATGTATTAGAATATATTGACTTCTCTCTCTCTTACTCCGTTACAATTTACTCATATCAATTTATTGTTAATATAAAAAAATTGCGTGAATTTACGTGACTTAAAGTAATTATTTTGGGAGCTTTAAAGCGTCTGCAAAGCAAAACGGCTGACGGAAACTGTCTGGGAGTATTGGCGACTTATTTTTAAGGATATTGCCTAAAATATACGTAAAAA
>NWSH02000560.1:6574873-6633313 GCA_002382865.2 Heliothis virescens
GCGCTCCTACCCACAGAGGCATTAAAATTGAGCTTAGGGGGTGATTGGCCCCTTGGATCGGTCTATCTACTTGTAAAAGATTTTAAAATAGTTGCCTGGTAGACATATATAAAAATGGAGCATCAGAATTTACGTGACTTTAATAATTATTTTGGGAGCTTTAAAGCGTCTGCAAAGCAAAACGGCCGACGGAAACTGTCTGGGAGTATTGGCGACTTATTTTTAAGGATATTGCCTAAAATATACGTAAAAATCAGCTTTGAGAATTTACGTGAGGTAAGTAATCTTTTGATGTACCTTGATTACCCGATACCTGAAAATTGGCCGTCTGAGCAAGCTAGCCGATAGGCATGCGTTCTTAGTACATACTAACACTACTCAATCGTCCACATTTTCTTCGTCAGAAAATACGTGACGTCTGGTGGCCCTGGGATCTTGGGCCATATGGGACTGCGGGTAAATTGTGAGAATCCCCGCATTTTCCCCACATGACAACATTCCCCACATAACAACATTCCCCACACAGTCCCCACTCGACTTGAAATTCCCCACAGTTTGGGGAATTCCCCACAGATTGGCAACGCTGATACTCTGTCTACGACAGTGCCATAGAGATATTCGAGTGTGTTCCAAAATAAAACTCAGTAATGTACCGGTGACTGCTCATGACGTCATGATTCCGACATATTTTACTGGTGAAACAAGCATAAATACTATTCTCAATATGCCACTAATACACTTGCTGGTATATTTTGGAACGATTCGACAGTATGGCGTCGGTCGATTCATGAAATCACGAGCACTGCTCGTATACTGAGTTATATTTCGGACCGCATGCGTGCATCTTCCCAATAGTGAGCGCCCCTGAGGAAACCCCCACATTGGCCGCATGTTACATGTCAAATTGTCAAGTTTGACATCTGGCTATAACCTCCAAACTTGATCGAAATCGTCATAAACACGTTGTTTTTGTTGTTTTATTAATGATATCTCGTAAAAAATGGGGAAGAAGACGAAAGTAGGCAAACAGCGGAAAGACAAGTATTACCAGCTTGCCAAAGAGACAGGTAATATTTAAATTTAAAAGTAATTTCTCGCAACTTTGAAATGGTCATGTGAATATTACTAAAATGCTATTTTTGTGAATTAGGTTTTCGTTCCAGAGCTGCATTCAAGTTAATTCAATTGAATCGTAAATTCGGGTTTTTACAAAAGTCACGAGTATGCATCGATTTATGTGCTGCCCCTGGAGGATGGATGCAGGTGGCGCATCAGAACATGCCAGTATCAAGTGTTGTCATTGGTGTGGATTTGTTTCCAATCAAACCAGTTCCCGGCTGTATAGCTCTTACTGAAGATATTACTACAGAAAAATGTAAAACAGCAATAAAGAAAGAAATCAAAACATGGAAAGCTGATGTTGTTCTCAATGACGGTGCTCCAAATGTTGGTTTGAACTGGATTCACGATGCCTACCAGCAAGCCTGTCTTACTCTCAGTGCACTCAAGTTAGCTACAAATTTTTTGAGGGAAGGAGGATGGTTTGTGACTAAAGTATTCAGATCTAAAGATTATCATGCGCTTTTGTGGGTGTTGAAACAATTTTTCAAGAAGGTTCATGCAACAAAGCCACAAGCTTCTCGAAATGAATCATCTGAAATATTTGTGGTTTGTCAGGGCTATATTGCACCTGATACCATTGACCCTAAATTCTTGGATCCTAAACATGTATTTGAGGATTTAGATATCGTTAAAAAACAGCATTTGAATATATTACACCCGGAAAAGCAAAAGAAAGCAAAGGCTGAAGGATATTTGGAAAATGACTATACCACACATCACAAAGTACTACTCTCTCAGTTTTTGAGTCAGGATCAGGACCCAATTGATTTACTCCAAGGATGCTCTGAGGTATATTTTCAATCAGTTTATATTACTGTTATTGTAATGCTATAAAAGCAGGGATTACTATAATTTCTATATTATTGTTTACAGATTGTTTTTGATGATAAATCTGTAGAGGAGCATCCAAAAACCACTGCAGAGATTAAAGAATGTTGTAAAGATATTAAAGTTCTTGGGAGAAAGGACCTCAAGGCATTACTTAGCTGGTTCAAACAAATGAAAGAATTCAAAGCTTCACAGGTAATATCATACTCCTTTATGACTTCTTTATTCACACAGGCAGCAGTTATAAAACATCATGTTATCTAAATCTAAACTAATAAATCAATGTTGCCAATAAATAAAGATTATTTTGAAACCAAGCATAAAACCACTACTCTGTTTGATAGCCCTGTTAAATTTTCAGGAAGTGAAAACAGACACTAAAGAAGATGGTGATGAGGATACGAAGGTAGAAACAACTGAGGACAATGATGAAGAAGATGATGTTGATGCTGAGATTGCTGGACTACAGGTACGGACATTTGTTACATATCAAGTAATAATTCTGAATGTGAAATCATGGCCTTTGTGTGTTATGTACCAGCTACTCACGTTCTATGTAAAGTTTCACACATTAAACTACTGACATAACAAGGCACAGTGGCTGTGCTCTACATTTCATTAGTTGTTTTTGATATTTCATTATTAATCTTTGTTGCTCCAGGATGAAGAAAGACGCACCTCTAAACGGAAAAGGAAACAGCTTAATAAGCAGAGGCAAAAGTTGGCAGAGAAAATGAATCTGAAAATGGTACTCAAAGGTGATGGTGGACCTATTTTGGAGAGCAATGATATGTTCAAATTATCAGATATCAAGAATGCTGAGGTGAGGATTAATGAAAAGGGTCAACTAAAACTTATAATTTTTCCATTCACATTTTATTTTTGTAACTTCAAAAATATGTACCAATTATATAAATCCTACATTTTATCTTTTAGGAATTAGCACGAATGGTGGACCAGCAGCCTGATATAGTGGTAGATGGCGATGATGATTCAGATGATGAGTTCAAAGTAAAGAAAAAGTTTGTCAAATATGACACTGAGTCCTCTAAACTGGACTCTTCAGGCCTCTATTATAAAGATTCAGACAGTGAGCTTGAAATGGAGTCTGACTCTGATACTGAGCAAGACAAGGAGACCTTAGGTACCCTATTTTTCTTACTAAAACTTGAAATTCTTATGAAATATTTTGTTTGTAGTCATTATGATAAGCAATGTTTTTTTGTTTTTTTTTTCAGCATTTTCAGATTCCGACACAGAAAATAAAAAAGTGGCTAAACTTACTAAATTAAACACATTAAAAAATAGCAAAGTGGCTAAACCAGATGTTATACCCAAAAATCATCCTTTGTTGACTGATTTAGACAACACTGACCCAATCTCTCGGCGCTCTATGAAGGCTGAGCTATGGTTTCAGAAAGATAGTTTTAAGGACATTGATGAAGATGATGATGAAGGTGTTGATTTAGATAAGTTAGCTGAAACACTCAAGGAAAAAGGCAAGAAAGTATTAGAAGATGGTACAATGGAAAATATAAAAACAAATGGCTTAAAAAGAAAACTGGAAGATGAGAGTTCTGATGATGACTCGTCTGATAGTGATTATGATGTTGAAGATACTGTAGCTCCTACGTCAGGAAAAGCAGGTGCAAAGACTGCTCAAAAAGATGGATTTGAAGTTGTTTCTCAAGATCCAGGTATGTAAAATTAATTTTGTAATCCTACAACTACTCTGACAAACCAATCCGGGGTCTTTGTGTTTTCTGCCATTCGTTCATAGTCACAGAACACGTCCAGGCTACTAAGGTTTGGCATAAACATTTCACGGCAAAAGTATTGCCTATTCTCGGTCGGACAACGCCAGAACAGACAAATACTATAAAACATTCACACCTAACCGATGATGCGTTAGTGCGTCCTATCGTAGGTGTAATACGATACGCTCGTAGCATTTTTCGTTGGATATGAAACAACCTTAAAGCAACATAAAAATTAAAAATGTTAATGTTATAACTGAAGTTTCGATGAAATTTTAGATTGGGTACAGAAGAACATATTTTTTTGTTTGTGTATAATTACACTGGTCTACAGCATTTTTGCAACAAAGGTAAAATATATGATTTCTTGTAGATTATTTCATACTGAATCATAGTCCAGAATATAAAATTGCTCTAGCACGTCGGGATTTGGAGATAAACCATGGTTATAGTGCTAAAAAGGCGATTTTTAAGGCTATTTGACGTAAATTTTTGGAGAACAAAAAAAATATAGTTTTTTTTTACCTATACCATCATATAGTACTACTCTTCCCGATGCCAACCCATTTTAATTTCTAACGCTACGAGTTTTTTTTGACGTTCTATACTATTTTAGCTGCGGTAGTTCGATCTCCCCTATATTCTATTTGATCTATTAGTATGAAAAACTCTGATGTAAATATAAAATGCTATATCTTGGGAAAGAAAAGTCGTAAAAATTTAAATTAAAATGGATTGAATGCGGGGAAAGTAGTACTATATGATGGTATAGGTAAAATATACTATATTTTCTTTTGTCCTCCTAAAATTTACGTCAAATATCCTTAAAAATCGCGTTTCTAGCACTATAACCATGGTTTATCTCCAAATTCCGACGTGCTAGAGCAATTTTATGTTCTGGACTTTGATTCAGTATCAAATTATCTACAAGGAATTATATATTTCATATTTGTTGCATTTTTTTATTTTTATTTTGTTGACTAGTGTAATTATCTGTTTAAGTGCTACCGTCTTAACTTCTTCGTCCTGTTTTGGTAGCTATAGTTTAAGCCGTCAGCTCGACGACTTCGTCAACAACTTCTTTTTCCTATCTTGTGCCTCACGAAACGGGTCTCGTTTAATAACGCTCTATGAGATACATAATAGCAGGGAAAATAATATATTATTATGTACACAATGACATGATGTTTGCTCATGAGGCGTCTTCAAATTAAGGAGCCGCGAGGTGTCGCGCGCCTACTTCTTAATCCATCTTTTGCGGCAAATTTGTAGGCGCCCTTAGTTGTTGGCTGTTAAGTGGAGAATGTAAATACATTCGGCTGAACATACTAAAGGACTAATTCTATTAAAATTTTAACTTTGAATTCATTGAAATGAAATTATTATAATATTTATATTTTTAGACTTAAAGCGGCTGAAGAAAAATCTTAAGATGGATGCCGAAACCCTCGCATTAGGAACGATGATCGCAACGTCGAAAAAATTCAAAAGAGATCTTATTGATGACGGTTGGAACCGCTACGCTTTCAATGACAAAAACTTACCAGATTGGTTTGTAGATGACGAAAAGAAACATATGAAAAAACCAATCATTGTTCCTGAGGTAAGTTCAAAATGTGTTCCTATTTCTGTGTTTAACTCAATTATTATGTGTTAGTATAACATGATTATGTTACTATTTTATAGCAATACACTGAAGAGTATAAAAACAGATTGCAAGACATAAATGCGAGGCCGATAAAGAAAGTAATAGAAGCCAAAGCACGGAAGAAGAAGCGTATGATTAAGAAGATGGAACGTGCTAAAAAGAAGGTTGAAGCCGTAATGGAAAATGCCGATATGTCAGAGAGAGAAAAAGCGCAACAAATTAAAACGTTGTATAAAAAGGCTCAGACTGATGGAAAGAAGAAAGTAACCTATGTGGTAGCTAAAAAACACACTACCGCGAAAAGGATGAAGCGTCCTCAAGGAGTCAAAGGACATTACAAGGTGGTCGACCCACGTATGAAGAAAGACTTGCGCGCGCAGAAGGCTAAGGAGAAAACTAAAGGTCGCGGAAAAAAGGTCAGACCTTCTAAGAACAGTAAAAGTACGCCGCCTAAAAAGAAAGGCAAGAAGGCTAAAGCTAAATAATCAGGTGTATTAAATGTATGAAGATAGAGAAGGAGGTACTACACTTTGGGACAAAAAATAATAATGCTATTTAACATTATTGTGCAACTGTTGTCTAGGTATCATTATGTTGCGAAGTGCCGTCTTTTTTGTCTAAGAGGGCTATACCTAGTATATATTTATATTTTTACCATTAAATATATGTGAAATTTATTGTTATCTTATTTATATTGGCTCAAAGAGCATACTTGTGCCTGTGTTGTATTTGATTATTTTCTTTGTCAATTTCATTGATATAAATTTGTGTTGGGTAGAAAGTACATAATCCATTAGCTAGCACACAAAGATTATTTTTACGACTAAGGTCAGGGTGATATTTGAATCAACGTGCGTCATTCGCCGAGTTCAGGGACAGACACGCCATATAAATGATATCACTTCGCTTGGTGGCCTTGGTGTCTAATTCTGATTCGTTCTAACTACGCCGTCTGCCTACTAAGTACTATTGAGCGACTTTATGCACAGCTTGCGGAATAAAGATTTGCGTTGTAGGTACTTACTGTTTTGTTATCCAAGCGATCATAGCGACTGACACGACGTCACAGGACAACCATTTAAATTATATGGGCAACAATATCTATCTATACTAAATATCGGGAGTCGGTAGTCAAACTAATCAGACCAGAAAAACAAAATAATAGGTAGGTATTTCAAGTTGCAAAGGAAAAAGGTACCTCACATTATGTACAGACGACAGCAGGTCAACGTATACGAAAATGTCAAATTTTACCAATCGAACATTAACCTACCTCAATTGCAATAAGGTTGAAAATCTATTGCAGAAATTTGACAGATTGTGGTAACTTGATGTGCTGTCTTCTGTACCTACCTATTGGTTTATTGAAGTAGGTACCTACCTACTTTGTATTTACTTAAGTTGGCACCTAAGCTTCGACCTTCACCTTACCATCTTGCTTAAATTGTGACGAGCTACCTATGTAAAGCTAAGAAGTTACAGGTACATACCTACTATAATAATTGTTTATCGGTTTGGCCATAAGGCCACACGCAATCTTACACCTTGTACCTAAGTCGGAATTAAGTAAAGCAAGTAATCTATAAGAATTTCGGAAGGAAATAGAATATGGTGTGAGTAAAATGTAGGGAGGAGACGATGGCACGTGGGAGGTTGGAGGCAGGAGGCAGGAGGGGCGCTCGGCCGGGCTATATCGAGCGCGCGATCACGGCCAAGGCCGCGCACCGCCGTCATCGCTCCCGACTCCGCTTCGGTCCGATCGTAGGTACGTTCTTGCCCGCCCTGGAGCCTCGCGAAGTCGCGATCTCGGATCCCTTAAATAACTTAGCCTACTTAAAGTATCTGTACGCTTTGATAATCCCTAACGCGTGTCTAGCTACTTGTATTGTTGGTACTCGTCTAGAAGGTTTTCGTGAATGTGTGTGGTTTAGGGTCGGAGTGTTGGGAAATTGAGCAAGGGTCGTGAGCATTTGTTGCGTAAATAAACGCTTCTACAGTAGGTACCTACATTCAGCCGTATGTACAGTTTACTAGGTACGTACTTATCCTTAGTGTATAGTATAGCTAATGTTTCTTCTACATGCCTATAGTCGTAGCTATACTTAAATAAAATCAGCAGAGGTTTCCTTTAGTGGAGGCACTTAAGTTTAGTTACACAATATTGTGTATTCGCACTCGGCAGTGACGTCCGCAGAGGCGCAGGTAGATGCTGTCGAGGTGGTGTAGGGCCCCGGGCGTGGGGTGGTGTGACCTCGCCATGACAAGGTCGCCGGTTCCATTCCACTTGGCCACGCCACTCATCCCTCCCTGTAGTAAGCTTCCATAATGATTCCCGCCTCCCGATACCTACATTATCATAATAAAATGTTTGATTTCTTCAATTTGTGTACTATACATATATAGGTACCTACAGCATGTCATATTTCCAACGAAATAATAATAATAATGGATTTCTACCTGATTTTAACTCTTTGAAAATGACCGAATTTTTCGTCAAAACGTAGGTAGTTTTCGCATATTGATTAAAGTAAGTACATAATAGTATATTTATATAGATGGATACAATTAAGTGCGAAACGCAACAACAATAACAACAAAACATGCGATATTTTGAAAAACGTTTTTAATGTTCTATGATCAAAATGAAAAAACACATTTAAACCGATTTCAAAGCTGAGGAAAGCAGCACATCAGTACTTGCTCGCACATAAAAGTCACTTGACTTCAACTGTAGAGGTAATTTAGGTAATTATTAACTTTTTGGCTTCACCGAAAATCACTCAATTGCCTTTCTGTTATGGTACCTATGTGGTAAACTTTATTTTTAGGGTTCCGTACCCTAAGGGTAAAAAGGGACCCTAATACTAGAGCTTCCATAGAACGTATAACGAACATGATTTTTTATTCGTGCGCGAGTCCGATTTGCACTTGGCCGGTTTTCTTCTTGCTTGTTGCTGCTTGCTGTTATTTAAAAATGTGTGATTTCATATTTATAAAATAGTTAAATTATTCAAGGACTTATTCAACATAATATATTTATATGTTTTACTTCTGATAAAAACTGGCCAAATAAATCTTACTTTATGCAAGCCATTTCCTGAATGAATCTTCTTTCAAATAAAAAAATCGGTTCACGCAATCCAAAATTAACACCGAAAACCCGACATACACCAGGAATAGTTTCGAATTTCTAACACATAGATGGCGTTGATCATATTTAAACAAATCATAGATCGCGCTATGGTTTCGTTACAAACATTTGCTACATTTTTTATTTTTTCAAAGTTCATGTGTAGTTGCAATCTATAACTTTTTTTTGATTACCACCGTCTCTTCTGGACCCGTTTTTAGGGTTCTGTCCTAGGACGGCAGCGCAATATTACAAACAGACATTTTTTTTTCTCCTATTTAAGTCTTATTACGACGAAAAACTACATTTTTTTACATTATTTCATTATACATATATGTATTTTCTTTTGAGGTACGCAATCCTGAAAAATAACGCAGTGGAAAATAAACATTCCCTTTCACAGATATATTTTTCTTTATTTCCGCGTCTGCCTCAGAGGCATTTCGTCTGTTTTTCTGAATAATTACAAAATATTGAGAAAATAATCTTAAAACTATTTGTTTTGAGTTTCAGTGTTACAGCACGGTAGTGGTTCCAAGAACCGACTACTTCACCTGCGCAATAGTACATCCTATCGGCGACAGATGGCGGGCGTGCATTACATTCATTTTGCCAGCACGTAATACAACAGTAAACATGAAACAATGGAAGCTACACCGAACCACTTCATCATGTAAGTCAGATCAGGATCCAAGTAGATCTAGGATGTAATTTAGACGAGGATTATTGTTTATTTAAATATATAATTGGTTTGTTTTTAATATTTAATCAAAAAGGGTAACAAATATAAAGACAACAACAGTCAATTCTCAAATGATTTCACATACTGAAAAAATATACCTGACAGGAATACAGTCGATATACCGACGATAATTAGATCCACTAAGATATGTTTCATGCTACTAACAAACGATTTACTTCGTAACTACTCCCGTTACATTTATATCGGTGACGAGATGCATCGAAATGGTCTGTGGATGGATTGTCTGTTTGAGGCGACGTTACACAAATCTTCTGGACAGGTGGTCGCCCCCGCCCTATAAAATTCGCAAGTTTAGTGCGCGTGGAACGGGTGAGCGACCATGTTCATGGTCAGAGTCGCGGAAACACCTACCGCACATCAGCAAACAAAGCCGACTTGCCACCGCGCCGACAGTTGCCCGCAGGTGAACCGCGATTAACCTCTCGCCAGACGGTCGTTAGCTGAAATGGTATACTTAAATAGGTCCTCATCCACAAGGTGATGCCATTCTGGTAACAAATACGATTCAGACATTTTACGGTTACGGCGCGACAATAAAACATGTGACGAACTGCAGACATGTCATGTCCTCGCTACCTTCAATTCACTATGTGCGCTTTATGTGTGATTTAATTTAGCAAATCCCTTTTACCTCCCTACATAACGTATTTATAAAGCAATAAGAGCGGGCTGATAGTGGGTGACTGTTGTTTGTGGTGGGTGATTATTTCGCCGCAAACTTCAACAATGCTTTCAAATGTATATTGATAAAATATGTATTATAAGGGCACCGGTCATGTAATAGTGTACCTTCCTACTGCCATTTGAAAACCATGGTGATTAGTAGCACTTAAATAATGTTTTCAATCCTGACTGTCTGAAGAGTAGCTATTCACGACTCGCGAATGATCTCATTTCGGAAAAAGAGCTAAAACAATGCAGAAACGAAACTTTCGCTTAATTTAAAGTAGATAATAAAGTTTTAGTTTATTGAGAAATTGGTTAGACTAAAATTGGTCGTAGGTATTGATTGAATAATTGCACGCATTTAAGTGGTTATTAATTCGTAGCAATACAGGTTGTTGAGTCAGTTACTGTGTGAGCATTATGGTCGCGCGGGTTCGTCGACCAGCCGTGGCCGGCCGCCACTCGCACGCATTATACACGCCACGTATTTGACCGATTACCAACCTATTGCAACTCCAACTTTCAATGAAAACTTACAATTCATAGTTGTACGCGCGTGTTAGTAAACACACGCACTGCGCTCTTAGATAAAATATTATCACTACGAGGATCTTGTGTCTTGATGTGCAATATGGCTTAATGATGGGTGGCTTAGCTTATCTAAGCCATACTTATTAACTAAGTCAGACCTAGGTAATGTATCATTTCATTTTATAAATAAATTTTTGAGCCGTATCTATTCCTACCAATTTTTTTAGCACGACTTGTTAAGTAGTTGTTCTAAATCGATTCACATTTTTTATATAGTAGGTAAACGTATTTGCGGCATTGCCACCATCATAGGCATTTTTACAGCTATGTCGGGTAAATGTAAGTTGTTCTCTAAACTATGAATATTTTAGAACATAGAAATACAGTTACCAGATGTTATTTAGACTTAAATTTAATGAATTGTAAAGCGGCCTGCCAATTTTGTGTGTGTATTGTAGTGGAGGAAAAGGGGCCGCAGGCCGCGTGCGGTCGTCGACCGAGGCCCTTGACTCGCGCGCGGTTCAGCGACACCGGCTGACACCGCGCCGCGCGCCGCTGCCCGCTAGCGCCACTAGCGCTGCCTGATCCACACTACGACAAACGCCATTTTAACCCGACTGCTAAGAAATGTAATTAAATTTTTCACGCGTGTCTTTAATACATGTAAAATTGTAGAATTCTTTATTTATAATCTCGTATATTTATATATATATCGTTTTTAGACACGAGACGTTAGAAAAAATCCGACTAAGGGTTCCGTACCGTTGTATATAAAAAAATACTGTTGTTATTGTATTGGAGCTCCTTAAAATACTTATTTGAGTCTAGTTTTCAGTTTTGGTTATTATAGTGGCAAAAGAAATACAGCATCTGTGGAAGTTGAACTGTCTAGATAACAGGATTCATGTGATACAGCCTGGTGGCAGAGGGACGGACGGACAGACGGACAGCGAAGTCTTGTAATAGCGTCCCCTTGGCTACACAACCTTAAAAACAACAATGTAAGCCATACTGTAAGCCAAGCGATTTTCTTTTTCCTCCTATAGGGGGCTCAAGCATTCTTTGAATATTATGCACTCGATATGTGATTATTGCTTTGAAGATTTTTTTCTTAGAAATTATGTATACTGCAAGTTAATAATGTGAAATTACAGTAGAATGAGTGTTCTCTGTCAACGTTTTAACAAGCATAAGATTGTAGACCTTTAATAGATCTGATTAGATTGAATATAAGGAAAAAATGGTATTCTTTCACCACTCTGTATTTCATTGCTCATTGTACCGCTTTATTCGTTGAGATAGGGGGTTAGGTTCAAAGTGGATTATCATTGCAATTCAATACTTTAGGTGGTCTATGCTCACTTTTTCTGTGTGTTCCTAAGAAGTTGTAATTTTGATCAGGCCAGTGCGGGTTTCCATGAAATCTGAAAACAACAATAACAGCAACAAGATTTTTTTTAGTTGGCGAAAGTTGGTTGCAATTAAGTTTCTAGACTCACTGAAAGTTAACTCAAACTTAAAGTTCTGTACCAGATAGGCACCTCGAGAAAGATTTACTATGTATATTCCATGTCTTGTTAGAAGTATTTGGTGTTATGAAAAGCTTTCTCCTGTGAACGATCATGTTAACATAACACATGTTGATACAAAATATCATGATAGTTTTTTTTATAAAAGGTATATATGCAATTCTATTAACATATTTTCTATTAAAAAAAATTTGTGTAAAACTGTACTAAAAAGTTTGAATTCTTAACACTTTTCTAAGCATAAAGTCGTGGGTTTCCGGTTATAATTGGAAAAATGAAATTAAAAATAATATTTCTTGATTTAGAGAAAAACGTTTTAAGATTCAGCGTTTAAGTAAATCCGAGAAAGTGTGAATAGATGACGTGCGAGAGTAATCAATCACAAGCCGCAAGGGGCCACGAGATTAAAAGCCACTTAGCATACATAATACATCATCTCCAAAGTCAAGCTAAAGGTGTCAATATTTCGTAACCGTGAAAGTACTTTCTTATACGAAATGTAAATACGTCCGCTATGTGAGTATCAAATGTCCGCGGCACGGCGCGGCGCGGCGCTCGTCGCACGGCACAGGGCACGAGAGGCGTTGTTGCGCCCGCGCAGCGCACCAGTGAAAGTGGGTTGAATGCAGCGCCATTACTTTCAGTTTCTCTTGCGCGCGCCCGATCGTGGGCTCGTTACAATAAACATCACATCCCGTCGATTTCTCGCTCTGCTAAATTTCACCTTTTCCACTCTAGTATCGCGTTGTAGTTTGACCTGTTGTGATTTGGCGGTAGAAAGCTATATCGGTTCTACTGAAATTAGGTTAGTGGAACTCATTAGAATAGAGAATAAACGGACTTTGCTGACATACTATTGTTTTAGATTAGCTTTATGAAAAAGTGTCAAGTTTTTGGTTTGTTCGTTGTCGTTGTTTGTACGAGTATAAACTGTTGTATGTTAATCTAGTTACTTAGTTCGTATTAGGATCGCATAACAAATCAGTGAAAGTTTAAATACTTTTAATTGATACGATAATATGAAACTACATATGATTAAGTAACTAGACCTAACCTGTGTAAATAAAAAGTATTTAATACCAAACACTACAACCTCGAACATTACAAAAGACTATGCTGAAAATACGAAAGTGTTTTTAATTTTTACCAATCGAAATTATTCAAGCTTTTACTATTAGATAGTTTTATACTTAAACATATTAGAAAATTCTTCTATTATTAAAAAGCGTGATTAGCGTGACGGTGGATAGTGGCCTAGAAAGTGCTTACTTTCGACAGCCGCGCCGGTCCGTCACCATGCGCCGATCTTATGACTTCAATAAATCCGGTTCACGTTTAAAACTATCGAATTTATTTTTATGGATTAAATAATCCATAATAGCATTATAGGTACATTATGATCTATTTTTATATGACCTTTAACTTACCTTGAGTTAAACTTGAACTTACTTCGTGTTAACTATTGTTGCTAGGAATAAAAGTAAAGCAATAATATCATTGTGTCTCGGAACTTGTCGCGTATTTAGGGTATGTACTTCAGGATTCACCTAGTATATTTACAGCTCTCAAAGACACGCAACAAATACTAAATGATAAATGTAAAATAAATAGGGTAAATTACTTTAATAATTTAGTAATTACCTTGAATTTTAATTTAGTATGTAAAATAAGCACAAGATTGGCACCAAGCTCTACTAATAAGTGTGCAAGGAAAGGAGGTAATGGATACGTGCTAAGCAGCACGGCAAATGTTTGCCGCGTTGCATCCGAAAAGAAATGAACGAAAATGAAAGTGGCCTACTTCCCCGTTCTCTCACCCCGCTCGCTTTCTCGCTCTTTTTTTTATCTAATCTATTAGTTACAGTAATTGTTTGTTACTTTGTGTATCCGGAAGCATTTCTCGTTATACATATAGAAATAAGAAAGAGTGACATGCATATTTATTTGATTTATTAACATGTTTTCACAAAAACATAACCACAATTTCAAGTTTAGACTTAGTATTATAAATTAAAAATTATTAGTTAATAGGTATTTCTACCTATAACAAAATTAATTTATTTTACACGAAAGGCATACAGTGCCCTTCGAGTCGAATATAACACGTGTTTAGGGAGCTGATAGGGCTGCCACGTTTCTGGAGTGCTCCAGGGATGTTTGTAGAAGCCCGCATAAGTATTGCTTCTGTACTGATGCGTAAAAGATGCGCGCGCATCCCTGGTGCACTGGGTACGAGGCAGCACTAACAGCACCCTAAAGATGATCTTCGGTCTATTGGTCTGTTAATTGTTGCTGTAAAATTTCTGCTGGTCTAATGGTATTGTTATTAAGAAAACACATACTATTTGAAAAGTGCCATACTTACGATTGGCTTGTTCTAGATATTATTTTTTGCATAAATTAATTCGCATATCCGTAATACATAATTTAACCATAGTAGATCCGTTCAAAAACTCGGCAAGTATCTCCTCTAGACATAGTATTAGCAACCTAGGTCAATGATTTTCCATTTCTTCTCCAAAGTATGCGTGTCTTGTATTAAGCAAGTTGACAACCTATATATTTTGTAGACACGTTGCATTTTCCTGCCAGTAATTTTAACCTTGTTTTATGTTTTAGCAAAGTTTTTATTAACTTGTCGAGTGTTGTGTTTACGTATTATGTTTATTGGGCTAGTAAGAGTGCTGTGCAGCGGTAGAAAGTTGATAGTGCGCCGTGCCGTGCTGCGCCCGCGCTGTCAGCCTCTGCCACTGTCACTCGCGAGAAAGTTACCTTCTTTTCGTTACAAAAACCGTGCTTATTGACCTTATTCTCTATTTTTGTTTTTTTAAGGGCTCTAATGTCTAAGTTTAAGGCTAATGAATACAGTTTTCACGTTGTTTTAAAAATATTTTTTAAAAAGTATTACTGTTTCCTGGTACGGTGCTATTTTGACTAAGTATGTTTAGTAATCCATTCCCATTGTTATTCATTATTATTTCGTATTTAATATTTAATAAGTACGTACTAGAAAGTTCTGGGCTATAAACTCGGGAATAGGGATTAGTGTCCGATAAGCGTGCGTCGATAAGTCGTACCATTATCAACATCTACTATATTTATGTCCCTATTGTGGGCTTTCAGGCGAGTCGTACTCATACTTACATATTGTGCAAATATTGATTTACGTTCAGTTAGCGAAGGGTGTTACGCAGGTGAGCGTGTACATACCATCATCTGCCTAGCCTTTTCTCAACTATGTTTGGATCAATTCCTGGTCTAACAGATACATCTTTTTTGATTTCTGAAAGAAGTCTTAACAAACAGAGATATAGCAATTTGTATCTGCTTTCTGATTCATTTTACGAACTAAGGCTATGTTTAACTGGTAGCTACTTTCGTACGTGCTATAACATCGCGATTAGGGATTGCAATCCGGTATCATTTTCAATCCGGCCGGATCCGGCCGGATTGGCGTGAATCCGACCGGATCCGGCCGGATCCGGCCGGATTGGCAAATATGCTGAAGGGTATATGTACTTGGCCCTCACTTTTGGCATGACGGGTCCACACCGGGCACGGTTGCTTCGAGAGGTACCTGCCTGTCCCCGTGGCGACAATTGGCGGCGGCATACTCTCGCGCCCAGCCATGGTTCAAGCCATGGTGAGGGGCGAGAGGAAATGGGATGCCGTCATCTCCTTCTGCGGAGCAGTTATGCTAGAGAAGCAAGCAGTGGAGCGACTGCGAATTCGCGGACACGGTCGCCGGGTGTCGAGAGACGCTCCCTGGCACCGTAGGCGTGGGTCTGTGCGTGGTGAGTTTTCTGGTGGCACATCGTTCTTCCGTCTCCTAGGAGACGATACTGTGGAGACACACCCGTGTCGGCGGCGCGCGTTGTTCCACGCGTTCCTCAAATAGGTCAACAAAACCATTAGGGCCAGAGCCTGTCGGGGCTGCGGGATTGTTCGAAAGAGTTACCGCTGCTTTGGCACACAAAGGGCTCCAGAAGGGACACGGTGGGTTTTAGTCAAAGTCTGACCGGTCCCATATTCGTCAGGTCAGGATCTGATGATGGACACCCTGAGAAATCTAGGGCAACTCATGAACATTGCAGGCAAGCATCGACTGAATACTTGATATTGAGTTGATTATGGCTTAATTATTGGTTACGACTGCCACAGTGGGTATTAAAATATTATAGTTTTAGACCCAAAAACTGAAAAGCAAATTAAAATCTGTTTACAAAAAAAATAACCAACTTCACATAACACTGAAAGGAACCAAATAAAACTTTTAACATGGCTCTAGAAGTCGATGGCAAAATAAACACAATCAACTGACCTGCAGACACATACTTCTAGAGCCATGTGAAAAGTGTTATTTTGTCCTTTTTTCTCCGTCTATTTCTTACGAAGTCATTAATTTTTAAGTATTTCCTCATATGTAATCTGTTTCCTTTTACTTTTGACTCTCCGATAACCTTCTTTTTCTTGAGGATTTGACTTACTAGTACCTTTTTCAATGTATTTTTCGCGTTTTACAGTTTAACCGGATCCGGCACCGGATCCGGTGCGTTGGTGCCGGATCCGGTAGGTCTAGAAACACGCCGGATCCGCCGGATTACCGGATCCGCCGGACCGGATTGCAATCCCTAATCGCGATCGCAAGTCTTCTCACGAACACAAAAGGCTCGAACTTAATGGAATATATTTATAGAATGAGCTTTATTAATAGTTTATCACGCTTCATCAAGTCGTAGAATTCACGAAAAATTTTGATAACGTATCTGCTAAAACTGAAGTCAATATTTATTTATGTACGTCTGGTAAAAGCTTTAACTAAAAGTAGTATATTTTGTTTAAATATCCAAGTTCTATCGGATTGTAGTAAACCATTGAATCCATTAAGAGATATTCTTTTAAAAAGTCGCACAAGTCGCATCATAACGCCTACACTATGGAAGAACATAATGTTGATGAATGAAATGAACCGTATTATTTCCCGTTTTGAACACAGTAGGCACGTACCTTCATTTCAACCTTTGAGAGATACAAAGAACACTGTAGAACCAGGTCGACAACCTCGAGTAAGTTACATGACACGGTTATTGACATGAAAATATACGAAACGTAAGCCTATTCTTATAAATGAAACGATCTTGCCCAACACCATCATTTATCATTTTAAACGTATTTTCGGCCATCTACTCTGAAGCAACTCGATCGTTTCCTAATTTGTGGCTTGACAACAAGCATAGATGTGTGGATATCTGCAGGAGATAGAATAAAGTGTTCAGGGCGAATTCTTCTAAGTTAATTAAGATGTTGATGACGCAGATGTTTAGTGCGGCCAGTCAATTGCATTCAGCAGTTTAGTGATGCATCAGAGACATGTGTATGGTGTGTATGCGTAATTATGCGCGTGCGACTAGCGGCCGCGCTAGAGATAGCCGCAGGTCAGCGACCGCCGCGAGGCCGACGCCCGCTGACGTAACGTTACGCGAATTCCGACGCCCCCCGCACCGACCGCACCCGCCCGCCACGCGCATCGACCCAATTCCTTCGAAGCCACTTCATTTGTGCATCGCTAATTATATAAAACGTCGTTGCACCGCACTGCCAAACACGTTCTATTTCTAATTTAATCGAAGATTTATTTGCGGACAACTATTTAAAATACATAATTAAGTGGTTAATTATATACTCCGTCCGTACTGAAACAGTTTTTGCAAGTCACACCAATTTTAAGAAATCACGTTTTGATACATAATGAATCCTATACTTCAACTTCTTGTAAACAAACGGAATTGTAGTAGAAAGACGGAGTCCTGTTTGTTTCTGAAAGATAATAATTTTTAACCCCCGAGACACGGAGGGGTGTTAAAGTTTAACGTATCTGTCTGTATGTAGGTCTGTTAGGCTGTCTGTCTATCAGTAGCATCATAGCTCCCAAACAGATGAATCGATTTATTTCTTTTTGTTTTAAAGATGACTCATGTGCAAGTGATCTTAACCATGTTTGAGGAAAATTGATTGAGAGAGTCATCGGGAGTGAAAGTGGGGTAGAATAGCCAAAGTCTACAATCAGGTATATTCGAGTGTGGTCTCAAATAAAAGGGCGTCACATCACATAGTGAAATAATACATTTATTGATAGTATCTCTTTCATTCACATTTTCCTTTAACATGTATGCTGGAAGAGATTTCTTTAGAAATAAGCACTACCTTTGGCAATTCTTTCTTTTTTGTTGTGTTTTTCTATTCTATTGTGTGTGTAAAAAAAAACATAAATAAATATAATAAGTATGAACCTATATAAAGTATATAGCAAATAATAACTAGATGTAAAAAGTTCTAGGATTCTAAGAGCAAAAACCAGCATAGAAGTATAGTAACTGAATGTGCAAGCGAAGCAAGCAATAGGTATTATTTTGTTAATTATACAATTTTCATGCAACATTCGAATGTATAAGTGCCAGTGTGAGTGACTGTGAGTGACCGATTAAACCCAGCACAAATATTAAATGCGTCAACATGTTTTCCCAATGTATTGACATAAATATTCGCACGTAAACTATGTACTGTGACTAAGCTAGCTAATAATACACAGTTTATTGTATTTAAAAATTAAATTGTACCAAATGAAATAATAACTTCAAACTTCAAATATTTATTGCGATCATGAGTAGGTAGTACAAGATGTTACAAAAGGTAAAAGCACATACACGATACCCTGTCAGGGCGCAGCAACACAATTTAAATAGGCATAAAGTTACTTATATACTATTTATAATATATCATTATACTTCTGTATTATGTTTATTTATGTATAACAGAATATTATAATATATAAACATCAAACCTTAAATTTTTAGTTGTTAGTAATCAGGTTTGAGGTTTATGTGATTTAATTTTAATGCCATTCGTTCGTTAAAACACTAAGAAACATTGGGTGCTGCAAACAGCGATCTAAATACTTATATTTTATCGTGAAATTATAACTTGATATTTTATGTAATAGATATTTGTATTGGTACGTGTCATCAATGTAATATATCTGATATCTAGAAATAATGAGACGGTTAATATACCGACATATTTTGTAAAAAAACTCGAACTTTCTTTGTTATGCCAGTGCATCGAGTGTCTGACGCAAGTGGGCACTAACCGCAGTATTATTTAGGCATGAGTCAGGCGAATGTGCGTACGACGAACACCACATTGACCAATTGTCATTGGTTTCAATTACATGGATAACCACGACAAGAATGTACGTCATGACTCTCTTTTTCCTTTTGCTAAAATTAATAAATTGCGTTAACAAAGAGTCCCAAAATATTTAATTGTTTATGGAATTAAATAATCCTAGGGAGAGTTACGAAGTGTAACCTGATTGTGACACGTGAATTACTTGTACTGGTCATGGATCTTTAATTAAAAAACAAAAAAACTCAGTTTGTATCGGTGGAGGTGATTCTTGATGTTAGTTTGCTAAACGATTTTAATAATTAATTTTAGTATTTTTATTCTTTGTTGAAAAGTTATTATCGCTGTAGACAATTGATGAGTAAGGAACACTGAGAGGAAGAATAAGACTATGCATCATTAATTTGCTGAAGTTCCTGAAAAACCCCCAAGTTAAAAGGTCTCTTACCAAATTTGAAAACCTACACAATTTTTTTATAACAATTTTATCAAATTTTATCACAATTTTTTGCCAGTAATAAGACGGAATAGAATATACCATAGTAAAAACATACTACATACGAACATACAAGATACGCGCGAAAAGCGTAAACCTCTTGGCAGTCGAGTAAAAACACTTGACCTTGTGTGAACATATGTCAAGTTGTACTTAGTAGATTATTTTGCTGAAGTAGAAACTTCTTCCAAGTGGGTAGATCTGTGGATTAACGTCAATATAAATGAGTACGAAAAGAACATCATTGAGTTCACCCCTAGCGAAACTGCGCGTATTAATTCGTCCCCGCAATGTTTTCCTTCTGTGCCGCATCGAATCCGTCTCAATAATACAAGTACAAGGTCACTTTGATAACTGCTGGTGTCATTTGGTTTTGTTTTTCTGGTCAAACATTAAACTTACATATTATGTATGTACATATTTTACATAGGAACTAACTTACTTTGTTTAATTTTCGCTGTACCTAATTGTTATCGTGTTTGTGGTATATAGTAAATAATACTTACACATCTAAAAGACTTTAAGAATCCTTTGTGATCTGTTGCTTATAAACGACGAAGAAATAATTCACTATTTCATGGAATGTCATGTATGTCGGGTTCATCAAGTCCTTAGTCTCCTGTGACTATCTCAATAACAAATTAAAGATTAGTTTTCAGTGCTTCTTTGGAAAAAACCAAACAATATAAAACTAGTTTTAGATTGCCCCATTTTCTCCTCCTAAAACAATATAAACCATCGAATTATTTCCAAATAAGTAACTATTTCTATGTGGAATCTTTTTAGTAAAATTCGTAGCACTTTCGTAGCAGTGGCTACGAAAAAATTATACTCTCCAATTTAGTTTTATGAGATAAATTAATATGACATTAAAAGTTTATTTTTTGCTTTTATTTTTAACAGATTTATTTTTCAAAATGATGCGTTTTCGTTTTTTCGCATGAATATACATACTGTGTCATTCAATTGTGTGAATACATTGCGCATAATTCATAATTAATCAACCGATTTAAATTCGAAGCCAACTCTTGAAAATTGCAGTCACGCGTGTTACTATAAAACAATGAAGGTTTAGGCTGTCCTGATGGAGACGAAGGAATCGTGGAAACTCCTCAAGGGTAACAACTGCCCCATATTTGAACATTGATTGTGTTGACATTAACAAGCATCACGTGCGGACGATGTACGGTTCTCCCTGAATTCCTTACCGGTTTACAGCAGCTGTCCCGTATTTTGGCGTATTTTATTCGTAATGATGAGAATTTCACCTATTTTTTATTTATTTTTATTACTGAGTCTCTATTAAATTACATTTAATACACATACTCCTTTAACTGTAATAGGTACAATCAACTGACTGTTTCTACTGCACCCCTACAGTAGATTACAGTTATTTCTTTGTGATGGTATAATATAACACTAATAATAAATCATTAATAATGTTGACGTCATGAGTACAAACCACAGGTATAAACATAAATTCAATTGTTTTACAATTACGTATGTTGTTATGTAAACTGTATATTCGGTATGTTTAGGTACTATCTTCATGGTGACAGTTTTTAATTAATTTAGATTTTAATCAATTTAATTTTAAGAATTTTAGTCAAACCGTCATAAACGGATAAAGCACCCGCAACAACACTTCTTAAAACTCAGTCATGTGGCTAATAAATAAAAATATTCTGAACAATACAATTAAAGGCGACCTTGTAGTAACAGACGTTTTGCGTCACCGTATCATCAAATAGTTGTATAAAAACGCTGCGGTCACACAATGTCACCCCCCATCCGGCAGAGTCGCGGCGTCCGCGCCGCAGCCGCCGGTCACATTCAACATAACAAAACGTCAATTGACACGTCGACCTACCTGCCCCGACCTTTACAAATGATCTTAACTTAGGTTAAACTACTGCATAATAACGTAAAATCATATTACTATGTTGCTCCCTTCTTAAACCCAATGTTGCCTAGGTCACAAAAAATGAATGAAACACACTAGTTTGTTGAAAAGACGACGACGCCTAAACGCCTAGGTACTGAAAATGTTATATCAACGTCATTTGATTATTTTAGATTCAATGGGATTATGAGAATCTTTGAGAAAATGATTTCTTAATGAATTATATCGTGTTTAGCGAAAACAACTTTAGTAATTGTGGATAAAAGTCAAATTCATGAAAATTCCATGAATATTCATGAATTGGTTTTGAAATTTCAAAGTGAGTCCGCAAAAGTAAAAATAATTCCTAAAAAAAATAAAAGCTACAAAAATACACGTTAAAAAAAACATGTTTTGGAATTTGCAGTTTTGATGAGTTCGCATATGAATTTACGAAGCAAATGGACTATTGACAAGAATGCAAGCCACAGGTGGTAATTACCTGACCTTCCCTTCTAACATTGTGCTATTTGCTATAAAACTAGATCACAACACACAATCAATCATTTATAAATAAAATAAAATATTAAAATCATTTATTTATTTAAATTCAGTGTATCTATTTATCATTTCTGAACTAATAAGTCTCTTTAATATACATATTTGTAGTAAAGCAAAGCTCCTGAATGAAAAAAGAGAGACTCTAGTGTAAATGTCATATATTAAATTGATTTATAAATCAATTTATGACATGAACATGACATTCTTTCATTTATTACATTTGAATATTCTTACCTTTTCAAAAAACGTAATGGCGTTTAGTATGCGTTTCAGGGATTTTCCGAGTACTTACCAGCTATTGAGTTACGTACGTGCAGTTACAGAGATTACGCCAGTGCGTCAAACTGAACTATACTACGTATGCTAATGTTAACACATGTGTGTGTTTTATTGAGAATGAATTAATCTTCTACACCACAGCTTGATGAGAATGACTTGTTATGCTTTGATTTTTACAATTACAGCAACTACTTCAATGTATATTGAAATATCTTGGCAGTACTACGACGTAGACCTAAGACGAATTATTATATTAAAACGAAGTCATTGAAGTTTGTAAAGTTGTAGATCTAGTGAACCGTTTTAAAAAATATTTCACCTTTGATTGGTGAAATATTTTTTTAAAACGGTTCCTCCGTTCTTCGTTATCGGTCAGTGCAGATTGATTTTTTTTCAGGTACCAATAAATCCTTCGGAAGTAAAAACGGTGAAACGGATAGGCAGAACTTAATGTATCACAATATACCACAACTATGATTTTCTATATTACATTATATTATGGTATAAACTGTAGAGTATTGTTTTATTTTTACAACAATGGTATTAGCTCTTCAATTTCCCTGTCTGCGCATGTACTGATAAGATCAAATTAATTCTGGAGTGGGCGGTTTCAGATTCAGATAATAAAGATGTTGACTATGACGAACGCCCCACATAGTCATAGCCACTGACACAACTTTGCACATGTTCTGTTCAGAACTATGAATAATAATTGGTCACATCCGGCGTTTAAATATTTAAGTCTAGACGAAGTCTAGTCGACAAATATTTAGGACTCATTCCAAAAACAGTGGGGTGGATGTATAAATTTTGAAAATCTTCAATAATGTAATAAATGTAGAGTGCAGGATTGTTTGTTCTTTTATTAAATGCACTTAAATTATAACAGATTGTTGTATGCAGTGATGTGTTATAAACACGTGTAAGTTTATTGCGGAGCGGGGTGCACGCGCGACCTTGCAGCATGCGCTTGCGCAGCGTCGGGGCCGGGGGCGCGGAGTGCGGGCTGCGAGAAATGTGCGGCCACAGCGGTGACGTGCCACCTCCTTATCAGCGGATGCCGCTTATCGCAAGGTTGCAGCGTCCACGTGTTGCTGACCATTTTGTACGTTGCGACTTCTTTATAGCTACCTTAACTACGTTCTAACTTAACAACGCGTGGAGCTTGGTGGATTTAGAAAATGTGTACATCATAACTTTTCATGAATGTCGGAAAAGGAAGCAATATGGTTCTCACTTTCCTCTTATTATATCTGCTTTATCAGGTTTCTTCACAAGTTCATCAGGGGAAGAAACCCTAACCCGCAATGAATGAGAGTTATAGTTTATTTTTCGACCGTGTCAGTCTCTTCCGACAATCTTTAATTTAAGCATTTCAGCTTTAAGTGGCATCTTCTTGTTTAATGATTTTCAGTTCTATTTATTCGTAAGATGGATGTTGCATAGAAAAGGTTTGGGCAACTCCATTTGCAACATACCAAATATCTCAACCAAATGTGCGTACAATAGCATGGTAATTACGGTAGCGCTCAAATCATTAAAGGGAAGATCGTCCTTTTGCGGTCTATATCAATTAATAAAATTTAAATTGCTTGGTTGACCGTTTCCGAAAGATATATGTCAAAAGGTTTGCAGCAATGTATGTACAGACGACAGCACATCAAGTTACCTTAATCTGCCAAATTTCTGCAATCGATTTCCAACCTTATAACGTAAGGTTAATAATATTCGATTGGTAAATTTTGACAGATTCGTTTACGTTGACCTGCTGTCGTCTGTACATACATTGACGTCTCTCCTTCATAGTGAAGTTATAGTGACCACCTAATCCCTCTGCAATATTTTTATCTGTAACTATATATATACAATGTACCTATATGGATCAGGGGTGTATTTACCCTTAGGCTAGAAGGGCTATAGCCCGGGGCGGCAGGCCACGAGGGGCGGCCGGCAGGGCGCCCATCGTGGCTTGCCGGCCGCCCTCGTCAGAAAAATATTTGTTACGTATTTATTTTCGTTTCGTCAATCACGTTTCATCATCTAACTGATAAAAAAATTTGCGCTCGCTCCGCTCGCGCATTCATATTGCATATTGCCTATTCCTCCTCGCTTCATGCCTTCACAAATAAGCTAAAACTAAATTAACCAAAACGACTTCAACTTTCAACAAACCGCACTCGCTCCGCTCGCGCCCTTTTCGATTTTTAGACGTCAAGCTGAAAAAAATTTTTTCGCGCTCGCTTCGCTCGTGCTTTTTTATTTTTTCCTATATATTCCTTGGTTTCATAAACTATACATCATCAAATAAAATTGTGAATTGTTACTTGACCAACACTGTGTAAACCCACCGGGCACAAAAGCTGGTGAGGCCCTAGGGCGTCGCAAACTTGATGTCGCCGACGTACATATTTCGTCTAGCGCCGCCACTGCTTAAGCACATTGATATTTAGACATTATCAGTGCCGCAGCGTGTGGGAGTCAGGCAAATGCCCCGGGTGGCACTTTTTAGGGGGGCATAATTTCACAAAAAATAATAAAATTACGTATTGTAAAATTTTGTCTCTTCAAACGAAAAAAATTCGCGCTCGCTGCGCTCACGCCTTTTCAATCTCCAACTTTTTTTTTCTTTGTTTACCTTTTAGTCTTGTAATAAAAAAAAATACGGACTCGCTTCACTCGCATCTTATCAATCTTCAAGTTTCTTTGTTCGGTGTCTGCGTTTGGGACTCCAAACGAACAAAAAAAAATTCGCGCTCGCTACGCTCGCGCCTTTTCTATTACTGACTTTTGATGTGCCCCCAACGTTATAAGGGCTGAATGCGCTTTATTTCCCAACTTAGGCATTTTGCGATTTGGACAAACTGCGGCAATTTGCATTTAAATCTTAATCAATTTGCATCTTAGTCCTATCCGATTTTAATGCAACACGTCATGAAACTGGCTTAAAATCACTGATCTAGAATATATAGGATGAATTATAAAAGTTTTTCCTGTCTCAGGAACAAGAAACTGAAACAAGTTTACGCAAACTAAACTTATTTATTAAGAAAAATGACCTGCAAATGGCGTTTCCTTACATTGAAATTGCGTTGCATATGTTCCTTTGTACCGTAGTAAGTTAGGAACGAATTGTAGAGCAGAACGCTCATACTGGGTTATAAAATATTTAAACTACGTTAAAAAAAATACTGCAAATACGGTTAAATTACGAACTTAGTTCAGAAAATAGTTTTCAAAAACTGTTCAACTAATCAAGTTCAAAATAATGTTCCTAGAATGTCTTTATAATGTTCTATAAGTGAGATTATTTTTAAATATTATTTTTAACTTACAGTTCCAAAGAGTGGGGAAGACACATTTTCTTCAACTTTCGGAATGATTATTTCAGAAAATATTAACACTATCAAAAAATTATTGAAGTAAACTCCTATTTATTTTTAAATATCTATTCAACAATATGTGGCACGTTAGGGTTGGAATTAAAGAAACTGACTCCCCACAAATATTTTTTCTTCTTTTTAAATAAGCGTTCCTAGTTGACTACGGAAACCTAAAAACGGCTAATCAATTTCATAATTTTCAACATCGAAGCCGATTTAACAAATGCAATTGACTATGACGATGTATTAAACGAATTTGTTAAAAATGTTGTCCACAGAAAAATAATGTAAAATATAAAATCTATAAAAAAAAAAATTTTCATTCCTTGATGGGGCGGAAAGCTACAGGAGCCCGGGGCGCGCAATCTTAAAATACGCCCCTGATATGGATACAAATTAATAATTACCGAATGCATGCAGAAGGCTTACTTGAGAGCCGATGCAGTAATTTATATACATAATTAAGTTATTTAAGTGTGAAATAAAAGAAAAACATGTTAAAAAATATTGTTTTATTTCTATAAAAATGAGTGTAAATACCGTATGTATGTTGTAACATTGTTGTTGAGCTTTCTTGTAATTAGTTACATAAGAAAGATCTTCACACAGAACAGTTTACCTGTGGGTGCGTGAAGAAGGGTAGTGAAACTGCAGGGCTCACCTAGTAAAAACTAATACAGAAGTCTAACAAACCAGGCACAGTACAGTAAACAATTATGTATAAAAAACTTTATACATAGATTATGTATTTATTATTACCTTTCTTTTTTAACCTTACTTCTAAATATGAAGTTATTTCTCTTTAACAAAAATGGTAAGTATGTTCATTGTTTTTACATGACAATGGGTCCAACAATTTTGTATCAAGGATTCCATTGAATGATTACAACACGTGTTCAGTTTTATTAACATTATATATATATGCGCATTTAGTCCATACGTGTACAATACCTTAGTTATAAAAACAATTCAGTGTATTTAAGTCTTTATATCGTCGGTCCAGTGGTCAAGTAGCCAATCTGCTATTTTGGCGTTTTTGAGTTAAATATGTCAATATTAATGTATTTTTTTAATGCATATTGTGGCAAAATATGGTAAACGTAACAGTAAAATTGTACAAGATTATAGACAATCTTTCTGGTGCCGAAGTGCAAATCCATACAATGTGTGCAATCTTCTTTTTGCTCTCCTAAAAAAAGTGGTTTATGCAGATTGGCTACTTGACCACTGGACCGACGATATAAAGGAAATTATGATTCAATAGTTATCATAATAAATAAGAATAGGTAATAGTTTTATTCACGTACTTATTTAAATTGTTTTTTAATGAAGTTATTATGTCTCCCATGATTTTTTTAAGCCAGCTACATTCATTACTTTCAGGTGCCTTGTTGATGTTCCGTGGCTTTGGATTTTAGACAAATCAAAAAACTTTTTTGTGTAAAATTATATTTTAGGAAAGTTTATTTAACAATAAATAGAACGTCTGGGCTCTTTATTTTTTCAGTAACGTCGTGAGTTTTAAATAATGTGTCCTTATTGGTCTACTGACCTTGCGGAATGAAACGACCAGACGATTTGTCATTAATTATTATTATTGATTGAATATTACGAATATATTCCTGCTACCGTGTGACTATTCATACGTATACATACATATTTATTATACCATTTAATATGCACTTTGTGTTAAAGTACTACATGACGCAAGTGAAATGAAATAAATGCAAGTAAAATGTAGACTCATTTAACTAACGGCCGTTTCCTTTAACCCGCCTAGCTGTTGATTTGCCTAGTACAAATTTAGTTTTGCCATGCGTTCCACGCAATTAATGTAAAATTCCTATTTCTAGTAACCAAATCGATAGATACATTATTGAATTCCGCAGTAAGGAGGTAGTATACTGTAATGGCATAAATACATTTATCTAATAATATAAATAACTTACCGTAGAGCTAATATCAAAAGTCAATCTCTGGTAAGCAAATCAACAGACAGATAGGTTAAATATTGAAAACAGCCGTAAGTTTTATTAGGCTATCATGTCAAAGTAAACATTTTCGTGAAATCATTAAAAAAAAAATTGTGTTCTTTGTCAAATAGGTAATACTCAGCTGGGTACTCACAAGGTAATTTCGTTGGACATCTAGAAGAAAGCATTGCAGCAATTCTACGAACAATGTGTGGTGCTGATTATGATTCATGTGAAGCTGTATTTTTATTTGGCATTTCCAGTTGTAATTAGTAATGTTAATAATGTGTTATTGTGTTGATATAGTTAGCAACCGGAGCGGTAGGAGCCGTTCAAGTGCCGTGTCGTTAGTTCGCATAGCGGCGAGGGCGGGCGCTGCCGCGGTCGTCTCAAGATCAAGGTCGCGCGGCAGACGTGCGGCAAGGTCACCTGGCTCCCGCCCCGCCACCCCGCCACCCTGCCGCGCGTTCGCCTCCCGTGCCTCTCACGCGCGCAAATATTTGCGACCGTCTGTCCTCCGCGACCGATACGCCGAGGTCAGCCCGACAACAGACCTTGAAGTAATATTATCCGACCTCTCCAGCTTGAAAGACGAGATCGTATTTTTATCGGTCACTTTAATAAACCCATACTTACATGATTCCATGTGAGGTATGTGTTCCTATTACCTTACTGCTGAATTCTGGGAAAATTTATTTTGATACAGAATATGATGAAATGGCTAAGTATAATACAGTATAATACAGGATGTCTGTTCCTCTTTCATGCAAAACTACTGGATGATTTTGATGAAACTTGGCAGTAATATAGGTAGCTTAGTTTATATCAGAATAAGACACTTTTTCTCCGGGCATGAGATGAAGTTTCCTCAGGAAGAGGTGAAACCGATGGCAGAAGCTAGTACAGACATACATAAATTGTCTGGAACTGTTTATATTTTCTACAGTCTCTACACAAAGAAGAGTTTCTTTCAAAATAATATTTTTAGCCTATGCATTTGTGCACAAATGACAGAAACACTAGAAAACTTAATTTTGTCACCTTATGTTTTATTATCAGCTTCAGAAGTCCGTTTGTATGCCAGTTAAAAGTTAAGTGGTGCGAGCAATATTGGACGACAAAGAAAGAAAAATATGAATGAACTGAATAAATTAAGCAATGATTCGTCCGATGGCCTTATACAGCGACACAGCAACTGGTTATTAATTAATAAGTGCATTTATAAAGTTGTTCCTTTTTGTTCAGTTTAAATCATCGTGAGGCGAGTGACGCGGATGTGTGTGGCCGTCTGTTGTCTGACTCATGCCTAAATTCTACGAATTTTATTGCCAGCTAAGCACTAGGCGACAAAGATTGTCGCTGAATAAAAGTTTTATTTTTTTGGCAATTTTTATATTAATATAACGAGAATAATACCTACGGCAAAATATTTACCTGGTGAAATGCCAAAACAAAACGCGTCATGCTTTTAACTTGTTTGTGCAATGATTGCATGTTTTGCCTATGTGTAACGTTTTTCATATGCTATCAGATTTATAATTAGCACTGATCAACAGTCGCATTCCGAGTGATCTAAATGAAAACAGGCTTAAGACGCAGCGGAACACTTCCACGTGGAGTAATCGATGTCATTAATCTCCTTGCACTTGTAAAGAGAAGCGCAGAAGTTACACTGACTGAAACAATTAAAATTAAGAATATAATTTAAATTATGATCGGTATGTACAGTAAAAAAATTGTAAGTGACGATGCGTACATAGCAATGAACGATTTTTTAGTTTCTTAACCACAGTCCATAGAACCTTCAAAATGAATTTTCAATTCAGATTTGTTTGCACAAATGTATACTTTTAAGGACACCTTTCATTATTCACAAGGATTTTAAAGAAAAAAAAAAGACAATGAATGTCCATAGGCAAAGGTCGCGTTTAAGAATATTGAGTACATTCGCTTAAGTTCACCTTGATCTACGTAAGATTTAGGTAGCTACTTTGTTTATTTTCTCGTTAATATAATTTGCATAATTTGTATTTAATTTTTCACTATATATTTTTTTCTAAAGGCTTATAAGTACAAAAAATACTCCAAATCGAATACTGTGTACCAAATTATTTTTAAACATAAAGATGTAAAAATATTTATTAATTAAGGAACCTTGATTTCGTACGCTTGTGGGGTTTTCATACTGTATTAAGCCTATAAATATATCTAGCTAGATCGTATGAGTAACTTAAACGTATTAAGTAATAAGTTGATGATGCGTGTCGGTCGTAGTCGTAACTTTTTCATGATTGGTCTTGTCGCGCAGAGCTGATGAGCCTCGCATACGCAGCATTGGGGCCAAGGTTCCTATGAATTATGTAGTATATGGTATTATTCGGCCGGGATGTGTGTCAGTGCTCCGATTTCGCGGTCATAACGTTAATAATAGCAGCTGAAGGTTTCATTCGACAAGAGAAGGCCACTTCTTCTGTGCCTGTTTCCGGATTATTCATTGTTATTCTAATTTAGCTTACACTCTCGGAATTGTTTTTAACTGCTGATAACTGTTTGTCCAGTGTCACTCATATACTACGAGTGAAGGATTATACCATAGCCAACTGTTGACAAGACTAATAGTTATAAAAAAAATATTTTTTACAGGACTACTACTTAATTACTTAATCTTTTTATTTTATGAAGTTGAAGAATATCAACGTGTATTCATTCCATTAGTTTATTGTTAACAAAAATAACAGCAAATTAATTAAAACGTTAAATACTAAACAGCATGCATCCAACGTGTTGTCTTTGGAATGTTAACAAAGAACAGTAATTGTAGAACAGTGGCAAACTAGGACATAATATTTATATGAAAGGCGGCGAGCGCGGCGAACAGTGTCGGCAGTCGGCAGTCGGTTCCCAAATGAGGTCAGTGGAACACGAAGCATTACACTTGACCTCTTTCTGTCGAGTCCTTACCTCCGCCAGACCTTCACACTTTTTAAAACGCTTTTACGAGCTAGGTCGGGCCAATTAAGTTTCGTCGAATGGTCGCATTCAACAATGACGCCCCCGTTCCGACAGCATTGGGGCAGATGCAATGTGCGGCCACGCGGCCCGCGGCCCTACGCGCTTCGCTCGCACACACTTGACACACATTCGCATTTCAATGACTATTGATATTTGTTTTTTGTTGACTCTCATATGCATATCAACAGTCTTCAGTCAGTTCATGTATAGAACATGGATACTACTATGACACAGACTTATTTCTTCTGTAAATACGTACAAGATTATAAAATGACGCAATTTTATTGCTTGTACGTTAGTAGATAATATGAAAACTTCCGCGATTTTACAACGTATTTGCTAAGGTTATATCATGTTTAATAAAAATATGAGGTGTCATGCGCGTACTGTATATTATTCCTGTTCAAAGGTGTACAAGGAATTGCAAATAGTGAGCCACGTGCGACTTGGCCAGCCCGCCTGGCATTGTTTACACTTCTAAACTTAATGAGTATACCAGTTGACGTCTGAGAACAAAATGTATGTAAGCAAGGTCGTTACAGCCTTGAGTTAATGCGTATTTTTATTATTTTTGCAATAACAGAATTACAAACACAAACAAGGAAGAAGTCGGGTGATCAACGTCACGATTACTACTTATGAGGTAGATATGTAGATTGTAGCATATTTACTCATTTGTTCATAATCTATAGGTAGTCTTCAGGGCCGACAATGACACTTTGTTATACAAGTAACTTTATACAATTTTAAATAGGTATTATTTTGAAAAGACAACTGCGCCTGCGCATTTTTTCTGTACGATTATGACTACAAACGTATATTAAATTTTTTAATCTGATTTTTGTAAACGGTTCCTTCTGTTATAAATGTAAGATCGGCGATAGTAAGTAGCAAACATTTCTTATTGATACATAGAAACTATTTTATAATTCTCATTTTTGTGTTTTTATTTGAGTACAACACAAACAATCATTTATCTATCAAATAAGGTTTTTGATATTGTTATCTATATAGGTAGTGCGAATTTCAGATTCACAGAAAATAACTGGGCCAGTGCTGCACCTGATAAATAATATAAATATGTGGAGAACTTGTGACAAAGAACTCGTACAAAATATTCCTAGAACAACACTTTGTTTGTACATCACACAAAAAGCTCTTTCATAGATATGGCCAGTGGGCGTCGCGTCGGTTGGCGACACATATTATCGCTTAAACAAATATTTTTGTTGTTTTCTGTGTAATATAGTGCAACGTTAATTTAATCTAACATTGTATCGAATTTAGGGAAAATTAGTAGAGTTTACTAGTAGTTGACAATAGGAAGCACGAGTCCACTATACACCTCGTCAGCCAAGTAATCGTCTATCGTTTTGACGGCTATGTCTTATTATGAGCCAGTGGCAACGGTTTACATAAAATTAGGATATCGTATCAGCTACTACGAAAATGTATGATATCGGTTTATATTCGATTGAGTTCCAATCAGTTTATTATTCTCATGAAATGCGTAAAAGTAAGATATTATTTTACAAGGTGAATTGTAGACCCTGATGCAGAAGGGTGAAGTGTAATAAGTCGGCGAAAGTCAACAAACATTAGATAAGGCGAGTGGACGGCGGCATAGCGGTGCCGGGGCGGTGTCCACAGCCGCGGTCGCACTATATCGTTCAAGATTAAGGTCGTTTCATCGACTGTCGCCAACGCTGCTCCGCGGCTATCACTGTCTACTGTTTACTCTAGGATTTTAACTTGTCATGTTTGTTTTGCTTTAAGTGCAACTAGCCTTTCAGTGTTTAACAATTGACGTATTCTGATTGCGCAACACTAATTAATCTATACTAATATTATAAAGCTGAAGAGTTTGTTTGTATGTTTGTTTGTTTGTTTGTTTGTTTGAACGCGCTAATCTCAGAAACTACTGGTCCGATTTGAAAAATTCTTTCAGTGTTAGATAGCCCATTTATCGANCGCGCGGCAGACGTGCGGCAAGGTCACCTGGCTCCCGCCCCGCCACCCCGCCACCCTGCCGCGCGTTCGCCTCCCGTGCCTCTCACGCGCGCAAATATTTGCGACCGTCTGTCCTCCGCGACCGATACGCCGAGGTCAGCCCGACAACAGACCTTGAAGTAATATTATCCGACCTCTCCAGCTTGAAAGACGAGATCGTATTTTTATCGGTCACTTTAATAAACCCATACTTACATGATTCCATGTGAGGTATGTGTTCCTATTACCTTACTGCTGAATTCTGGGAAAATTTATTTTGATACAGAATATGATGAAATGGCTAAGTATAATACAGTATAATACAGGATGTCTGTTCCTCTTTCATGCAAAACTACTGGATGATTTTGATGAAACTTGGCAGTAATATAGGTAGCTTAGTTTATATCAGAATAAGACACTTTTTCTCCGGGCATGAGATGAAGTTTCCTCAGGAAGAGGTGAAACCGATGGCAGAAGCTAGTACAGACATACATAAATTGTCTGGAACTGTTTATATTTTCTACAGTCTCTACACAAAGAAGAGTTTCTTTCAAAATAATATTTTTAGCCTATGCATTTGTGCACAAATGACAGAAACACTAGAAAACTTAATTTTGTCACCTTATGTTTTATTATCAGCTTCAGAAGTCCGTTTGTATGCCAGTTAAAAGTTAAGTGGTGCGAGCAATATTGGACGACAAAGAAAGAAAAATATGAATGAACTGAATAAATTAAGCAATGATTCGTCCGATGGCCTTATACAGCGACACAGCAACTGGTTATTAATTAATAAGTGCATTTATAAAGTTGTTCCTTTTTGTTCAGTTTAAATCATCGTGAGGCGAGTGACGCGGATGTGTGTGGCCGTCTGTTGTCTGACTCATGCCTAAATTCTACGAATTTTATTGCCAGCTAAGCACTAGGCGACAAAGATTGTCGCTGAATAAAAGTTTTATTTTTTTGGCAATTTTTATATTAATATAACGAGAATAATACCTACGGCAAAATATTTACCTGGTGAAATGCCAAAACAAAACGCGTCATGCTTTTAACTTGTTTGTGCAATGATTGCATGTTTTGCCTATGTGTAACGTTTTTCATATGCTATCAGATTTATAATTAGCACTGATCAACAGTCGCATTCCGAGTGATCTAAATGAAAACAGGCTTAAGACGCAGCGGAACACTTCCACGTGGAGTAATCGATGTCATTAATCTCCTTGCACTTGTAAAGAGAAGCGCAGAAGTTACACTGACTGAAACAATTAAAATTAAGAATATAATTTAAATTATGATCGGTATGTACAGTAAAAAAATTGTAAGTGACGATGCGTACATAGCAATGAACGATTTTTTAGTTTCTTAACCACAGTCCATAGAACCTTCAAAATGAATTTTCAATTCAGATTTGTTTGCACAAATGTATACTTTTAAGGACACCTTTCATTATTCACAAGGATTTTAAAGAAAAAAAAAAGACAATGAATGTCCATAGGCAAAGGTCGCGTTTAAGAATATTGAGTACATTCGCTTAAGTTCACCTTGATCTACGTAAGATTTAGGTAGCTACTTTGTTTATTTTCTCGTTAATATAATTTGCATAATTTGTATTTAATTTTTCACTATATATTTTTTTCTAAAGGCTTATAAGTACAAAAAATACTCCAAATCGAATACTGTGTACCAAATTATTTTTAAACATAAAGATGTAAAAATATTTATTAATTAAGGAACCTTGATTTCGTACGCTTGTGGGGTTTTCATACTGTATTAAGCCTATAAATATATCTAGCTAGATCGTATGAGTAACTTAAACGTATTAAGTAATAAGTTGATGATGCGTGTCGGTCGTAGTCGTAACTTTTTCATGATTGGTCTTGTCGCGCAGAGCTGATGAGCCTCGCATACGCAGCATTGGGGCCAAGGTTCCTATGAATTATGTAGTATATGGTATTATTCGGCCGGGATGTGTGTCAGTGCTCCGATTTCGCGGTCATAACGTTAATAATAGCAGCTGAAGGTTTCATTCGACAAGAGAAGGCCACTTCTTCTGTGCCTGTTTCCGGATTATTCATTGTTATTCTAATTTAGCTTACACTCTCGGAATTGTTTTTAACTGCTGATAACTGTTTGTCCAGTGTCACTCATATACTACGAGTGAAGGATTATACCATAGCCAACTGTTGACAAGACTAATAGTTATAAAAAAAATATTTTTTACAGGACTACTACTTAATTACTTAATCTTTTTATTTTATGAAGTTGAAGAATATCAACGTGTATTCATTCCATTAGTTTATTGTTAACAAAAATAACAGCAAATTAATTAAAACGTTAAATACTAAACAGCATGCATCCAACGTGTTGTCTTTGGAATGTTAACAAAGAACAGTAATTGTAGAACAGTGGCAAACTAGGACATAATATTTATATGAAAGGCGGCGAGCGCGGCGAACAGTGTCGGCAGTCGGCAGTCGGTTCCCAAATGAGGTCAGTGGAACACGAAGCATTACACTTGACCTCTTTCTGTCGAGTCCTTACCTCCGCCAGACCTTCACACTTTTTAAAACGCTTTTACGAGCTAGGTCGGGCCAATTAAGTTTCGTCGAATGGTCGCATTCAACAATGACGCCCCCGTTCCGACAGCATTGGGGCAGATGCAATGTGCGGCCACGCGGCCCGCGGCCCTACGCGCTTCGCTCGCACACACTTGACACACATTCGCATTTCAATGACTATTGATATTTGTTTTTTGTTGACTCTCATATGCATATCAACAGTCTTCAGTCAGTTCATGTATAGAACATGGATACTACTATGACACAGACTTATTTCTTCTGTAAATACGTACAAGATTATAAAATGACGCAATTTTATTGCTTGTACGTTAGTAGATAATATGAAAACTTCCGCGATTTTACAACGTATTTGCTAAGGTTATATCATGTTTAATAAAAATATGAGGTGTCATGCGCGTACTGTATATTATTCCTGTTCAAAGGTGTACAAGGAATTGCAAATAGTGAGCCACGTGCGACTTGGCCAGCCCGCCTGGCATTGTTTACACTTCTAAACTTAATGAGTATACCAGTTGACGTCTGAGAACAAAATGTATGTAAGCAAGGTCGTTACAGCCTTGAGTTAATGCGTATTTTTATTATTTTTGCAATAACAGAATTACAAACACAAACAAGGAAGAAGTCGGGTGATCAACGTCACGATTACTACTTATGAGGTAGATATGTAGATTGTAGCATATTTACTCATTTGTTCATAATCTATAGGTAGTCTTCAGGGCCGACAATGACACTTTGTTATACAAGTAACTTTATACAATTTTAAATAGGTATTATTTTGAAAAGACAACTGCGCCTGCGCATTTTTTCTGTACGATTATGACTACAAACGTATATTAAATTTTTTAATCTGATTTTTGTAAACGGTTCCTTCTGTTATAAATGTAAGATCGGCGATAGTAAGTAGCAAACATTTCTTATTGATACATAGAAACTATTTTATAATTCTCATTTTTGTGTTTTTATTTGAGTACAACACAAACAATCATTTATCTATCAAATAAGGTTTTTGATATTGTTATCTATATAGGTAGTGCGAATTTCAGATTCACAGAAAATAACTGGGCCAGTGCTGCACCTGATAAATAATATAAATATGTGGAGAACTTGTGACAAAGAACTCGTACAAAATATTCCTAGAACAACACTTTGTTTGTACATCACACAAAAAGCTCTTTCATAGATATGGCCAGTGGGCGTCGCGTCGGTTGGCGACACATATTATCGCTTAAACAAATATTTTTGTTGTTTTCTGTGTAATATAGTGCAACGTTAATTTAATCTAACATTGTATCGAATTTAGGGAAAATTAGTAGAGTTTACTAGTAGTTGACAATAGGAAGCACGAGTCCACTATACACCTCGTCAGCCAAGTAATCGTCTATCGTTTTGACGGCTATGTCTTATTATGAGCCAGTGGCAACGGTTTACATAAAATTAGGATATCGTATCAGCTACTACGAAAATGTATGATATCGGTTTATATTCGATTGAGTTCCAATCAGTTTATTATTCTCATGAAATGCGTAAAAGTAAGATATTATTTTACAAGGTGAATTGTAGACCCTGATGCAGAAGGGTGAAGTGTAATAAGTCGGCGAAAGTCAACAAACATTAGATAAGGCGAGTGGACGGCGGCATAGCGGTGCCGGGGCGGTGTCCACAGCCGCGGTCGCACTATATCGTTCAAGATTAAGGTCGTTTCATCGACTGTCGCCAACGCTGCTCCGCGGCTATCACTGTCTACTGTTTACTCTAGGATTTTAACTTGTCATGTTTGTTTTGCTTTAAGTGCAACTAGCCTTTCAGTGTTTAACAATTGACGTATTCTGATTGCGCAACACTAATTAATCTATACTAATATTATAAAGCTGAAGAGTTTGTTTGTATGTTTGTTTGTTTGTTTGTTTGTTTGAACGCGCTAATCTCAGAAACTACTGGTCCGATTTGAAAAATTCTTTCAGTGTTAGATAGCCCATTTATCGAGGAAGGCTATAGGCTACTTTTTATTCGGGTGCGCGCAGTAGTTCCCACGGGAAAGCGGGTGAAACCGCTGGTGTCAAATAATACTCAAAGTAATATTAATTTGATTTAAGTTATACTCATCATGAGCAAAATGTGAGTTGCATTCAATTAAACTTATGGGTAACCAGTAAATCAGCAAATGGTTATAGCTGCCCTAAGGTTAAATATTATTACTCCTTATTTAACATGAGTTGGCGCGCTGTCAATAAACACCTTTTGAACGGTCGCGAGTACGCGGAGTGTACACTCGTTTGAGCCTGTTTATATAGTAAAAGAAAACAATTGAGGGCTACCTTGCGAATGTTTAACAAACGATGTTGCGCAACAAAAGGCGAACAATGGTAGTAGGGGTGAAATATTGCCATAATACCGAACCACAATCGAGATCGGCTGGCCGCGCTCTCACATGGCTTGCACTTGCGTAAATAATTACCGCAGCGTGATTAGATCACGCCGTCGTCATTTGCCTATCGTTCTTACCTGCTAAGTTCATAAGTAGTCATTAAATATGAGAAATGATTTTGTGACAATATTCTTGATAATCAAGTGAAGAAGCACTCAAAAATTGATATAGATATTTGGCCAGACCATAAACCAACATGCACACATAGCTTAATTAACACATAATCCTGCAGCAAAATGACCACTTCTCAAAATGATTACAAGTAGCAAAATATCGCATTGTGAGAAAGAAACATGGGATTTCACAAAATGTCCCTCTCGCAGGGTCCCTTCCTCAAACAGGCGTTATTAATTTCTTAAATAAAACACAACTGATCAAGAGATAGCCAATGTACAGGCGAGAGCAGGTCAACGTATCGGAATCTGTCAAATTTTACCGATCGAACATTAACCTACCCTACCCCCGTTGTAATAAGGTTGAAAATCGTGGTAACTTGATGTGCTGTCGTCTGTACAACAGACTACAGTACGTAAAATGTAAAATTATTAGGCTAATTAAAAATACATATAATGCTCAGTCCGCTTTTTATGCATACTCGGTAAAACAGCCAAACAGATACAATATTGGTGCGTTTGAAGCCCGGCGAAGAAAAACTTGTATCAAACTGGGAAAAAACTTCCTTTCTGACTGAGTATACTTGCCTAATTTAACGATGATTGGTGGTGGAAATGTGTGAATCTCGGGCTATAAGCAAAAGCCACTGGATACAATTACCTAGTAGTGAAAGGCTTAGAGATATTTGTTTCAATGAGTAGTGTTTGAGATAATATGTATTGTAAATCTTCTTCTTATATATAAAAATCAATTGCTGTTCGTTAGTCCTGCTAAAACTCGAGAACTGCTGGACCGATTTGGCTAATTTTGGATTTGAATTAATTGTTGAAGTCCAGGGAAGGTTTAAACGTTGAGAAAATATGGAAAAATAAAAAAAAATGTGTTACGAAGTTCACCGGATCAGCTAGTATATATATATATTATGCATTAATAAAGCTTTATTATTTTATGAAATGTCGTCCTGGTTTCTCCTGGTCGATTCGCCTGTCCGTATTCGGCTCTTACAGTAAGTCCACGCCGAGATTTTCACAATAATTATATTTTCAAGAACCGGGATTATCAAGCGAAAAATATTATAAGTTTAAAAAAGTTTATATTTTAGCTTGTGCGTGTATGCAACAAGCTCTGAAATTTATATATTGGTAGGTGTACTTACATGCTCCAGCGGTTTCAAGTTTCAGCGGTGCTCGCGTACTGTGGGAATTACTCCACACACTCGGATATGAATTAGATCCGTAGATAAATGGGCTGTCTAACACTGAAATATTTTATTATTTCAGTATTTCCTGACATTAGCGCGTTCAAGCCAACAAATAAACTCTTCGGCTTTATCTATACTAATATTATAAAGAGGAAAACTTTGTTTGTTTGTTTGGTTGTAAATGAATAGGCTCAAAAACTACTGGACCGATTTTAAAAATTCTTTCACCATTCGAAAGCTACATTATCCACGAGTGACATAGGCTATATTTTATCCGGATACGGGCAGTAATTCCCACGGGATGCGAGTGAAACCGCGGGAAAACGGCTAGTAATAATATATTGCCTAAGTATAGATAGATAGGTTCTCGCCATCATCGGTTCCACTCATTTCGTTAGATTACCTATTTATTTTTTCTATTTTTGGTAATGAACTAATAAGTGGTTTTTGTCTAGGCGTTACCTCTACGGTTTATACATATTTGTTCTCGGTATTTCATTAATAAATTCCTGAAGTGCTACTTCCTGGATATCAGAGTGGCGAGTTTCAAGTGTTCTCAGTCAGAGCATCGCAGTGTAATACTCAGAAACTATTCGAGTGCTATCGTCATGCCTTGATTAAAGTAATGAAGTGTTTGTCTGTCTGTCCCCGATGAGTCAAGGGATCACGTGGTACAGATCCTAATACGACTCTGACAAGTTATAGTATCACATGATTAATTTATTGTTTTATTTCGTCATACGTTTCCGCGTCTGATATTTTAGTTAAACACAAACGATTGTCGTAAATTAAACCGACGTATATGTATACCAGTATACGCCACAAACATCTGCATATGGCCTTCAATCTTTTCCGCAATTCGTAATCTTGTTGTGAAGATGTTCTGGTTGTTTGCTAAGTAAGTACGTTTCATAAAATCTTGTTGTTATTGTTAATACCAGAAATCGTAGTTCCTCAAATTATATAACGTAACCTTTTTGCAATGGATTCTGAGTAATGTACACAAAAAGGCGGGCATCACATCGACCGGACCGCGAGAGGGGGACAAGTGGGAGAAGTCTGTGTGTGTGCGTCGTTGTCGAATAATATTTTTTCGCACACACAAGGTCGAGGTCGGATTGCTTGACTTCCTAGATAGGCAGCGACCGACCTCGAGCCGCACGGTCGCAGTCGCCACGCGCCGCGCCGCCTTCCGCCACCCGGCTCTGGCTCCTCCGCCCGCCCTTATTCCATGCTATGGTTGCTAATAGGACTACGATTAGGGATATTAGGAAGGATATCATATTTTATAATTTTAGTACAATAAAAGCTCGCTTTAGAATAGTTCTCTTCTGTTCTCAAATAAATAAATTTGATATAATTACAATACTGCGATGTTTCAATTTTACTAACTTCCTACTTGTTGCTACTAAGACGTCACTTTTATCCTTAAATAAATAGGTATTTCAATTCAACAAAAGTATTACGTAAAATCGTTTATCTTTAGTTTTTTATCTGATAGATTACTTAAATATGATTTGGCAGTTCCTCATCACGTAGCTCCATGTCTACACAACACTCGCGAAATGTGTATGCGGATAAAAATATCCAGGGTCAGGCTCAAGGTCTTGCTGCTTTTCTGATTAGACGATAAGAAAAACAATGTCACTGCAATTTGGAACTTTTGTGTTAGTCAGTACGATACAAATTAGTTTACGCAAATAATATCTAAATAAAAAAAACAATAACGGTATTTACTGATATTTTTTCTTGTACAAGGTTATACCTATAGCTTAGGTACCTACATGTATCAAAAACATTATGTATGTAAGTATGCTATCTGCATTGTGACAAAGTTTTATTAGATTATAATATCGTCACAATTTCAAACTTCGAATATTTTTACGTAGATATTTCAACAACTAGTTCTCATTCGTACCTGCTCTACCAGAAAAGGCACTAAATACCTATGTACTCATTGTTAAATGTCCGCGTTGTGTTACAAGGAACTGCAGTAAATCATATTACAATGTCGAGATTGGCAGCGCGGCAGAGCGACAAGGATGAGGTCAATGTAGCTCGTCGGAGAGATAGCGCCCGATGCACACCTTGGGACCAAGGAAATCACAGGAGACACGCCGTCTTTCTACACTAGTAGTTTGAACTAATTACATCTCGTCTGGTTAGAAACATAAGGGTTGGTGTGTGGTAAGCTGGATAGCATGGTGCTCGGCTGGCGGGCCGGTAGCGGGCCGGTTGGGAGCTGGGTGACGACACAGGCCAATGTAAAGCGACCTTGTCATATGACATTGGCGCGACACGGACGCTTCCTGTTATCTCATTTACGATACTTCGCCACTCGCCACCGGCATTAATCATTATTGGAACAAAGAATGACCACTCACGGTAATTGTAATTAACACGCGTTGACCTTGGCGGACTCATTATCTCGGCCACCTCGGTCACCATACTATCTACGTCACAAAGGACTTTATTAACTATGTACCTACGTAAACAGGAATGTTTTCCTCGATCATTGTTTTTANTATATTGCCTAAGTATAGATAGATAGGTTCTCGCCATCATCGGTTCCACTCATTTCGTTAGATTACCTATTTATTTTTTCTATTTTTGGTAATGAACTAATAAGTGGTTTTTGTCTAGGCGTTACCTCTACGGTTTATACATATTTGTTCTCGGTATTTCATTAATAAATTCCTGAAGTGCTACTTCCTGGATATCAGAGTGGCGAGTTTCAAGTGTTCTCAGTCAGAGCATCGCAGTGTAATACTCAGAAACTATTCGAGTGCTATCGTCATGCCTTGATTAAAGTAATGAAGTGTTTGTCTGTCTGTCCCCGATGAGTCAAGGGATCACGTGGTACAGATCCTAATACGACTCTGACAAGTTATAGTATCACATGATTAATTTATTGTTTTATTTCGTCATACGTTTCCGCGTCTGATATTTTAGTTAAACACAAACGATTGTCGTAAATTAAACCGACGTATATGTATACCAGTATACGCCACAAACATCTGCATATGGCCTTCAATCTTTTCCGCAATTCGTAATCTTGTTGTGAAGATGTTCTGGTTGTTTGCTAAGTAAGTACGTTTCATAAAATCTTGTTGTTATTGTTAATACCAGAAATCGTAGTTCCTCAAATTATATAACGTAACCTTTTTGCAATGGATTCTGAGTAATGTACACAAAAAGGCGGGCATCACATCGACCGGACCGCGAGAGGGGGACAAGTGGGAGAAGTCTGTGTGTGTGCGTCGTTGTCGAATAATATTTTTTCGCACACACAAGGTCGAGGTCGGATTGCTTGACTTCCTAGATAGGCAGCGACCGACCTCGAGCCGCACGGTCGCAGTCGCCACGCGCCGCGCCGCCTTCCGCCACCCGGCTCTGGCTCCTCCGCCCGCCCTTATTCCATGCTATGGTTGCTAATAGGACTACGATTAGGGATATTAGGAAGGATATCATATTTTATAATTTTAGTACAATAAAAGCTCGCTTTAGAATAGTTCTCTTCTGTTCTCAAATAAATAAATTTGATATAATTACAATACTGCGATGTTTCAATTTTACTAACTTCCTACTTGTTGCTACTAAGACGTCACTTTTATCCTTAAATAAATAGGTATTTCAATTCAACAAAAGTATTACGTAAAATCGTTTATCTTTAGTTTTTTATCTGATAGATTACTTAAATATGATTTGGCAGTTCCTCATCACGTAGCTCCATGTCTACACAACACTCGCGAAATGTGTATGCGGATAAAAATATCCAGGGTCAGGCTCAAGGTCTTGCTGCTTTTCTGATTAGACGATAAGAAAAACAATGTCACTGCAATTTGGAACTTTTGTGTTAGTCAGTACGATACAAATTAGTTTACGCAAATAATATCTAAATAAAAAAAACAATAACGGTATTTACTGATATTTTTTCTTGTACAAGGTTATACCTATAGCTTAGGTACCTACATGTATCAAAAACATTATGTATGTAAGTATGCTATCTGCATTGTGACAAAGTTTTATTAGATTATAATATCGTCACAATTTCAAACTTCGAATATTTTTACGTAGATATTTCAACAACTAGTTCTCATTCGTACCTGCTCTACCAGAAAAGGCACTAAATACCTATGTACTCATTGTTAAATGTCCGCGTTGTGTTACAAGGAACTGCAGTAAATCATATTACAATGTCGAGATTGGCAGCGCGGCAGAGCGACAAGGATGAGGTCAATGTAGCTCGTCGGAGAGATAGCGCCCGATGCACACCTTGGGACCAAGGAAATCACAGGAGACACGCCGTCTTTCTACACTAGTAGTTTGAACTAATTACATCTCGTCTGGTTAGAAACATAAGGGTTGGTGTGTGGTAAGCTGGATAGCATGGTGCTCGGCTGGCGGGCCGGTAGCGGGCCGGTTGGGAGCTGGGTGACGACACAGGCCAATGTAAAGCGACCTTGTCATATGACATTGGCGCGACACGGACGCTTCCTGTTATCTCATTTACGATACTTCGCCACTCGCCACCGGCATTAATCATTATTGGAACAAAGAATGACCACTCACGGTAATTGTAATTAACACGCGTTGACCTTGGCGGACTCATTATCTCGGCCACCTCGGTCACCATACTATCTACGTCACAAAGGACTTTATTAACTATGTACCTACGTAAACAGGAATGTTTTCCTCGATCATTGTTTTTACTATGTAGGTATCTTTAAGTTGAAGTCAGACAACGAGGAAGTTATTTTTATTCATTAAAGGCAAAGTCATATAAATATATAGCCTATCACAGTCACTAGCTTCGCTGACCGCGGCTTCGCTCGCGTTAAATTCAGGGTAACACGGTTCTCCTTTCCTGATTTAGAACACAGAAGAGAACTCGAAACATGAAACCGCGAAAGGTCCTATATCTACATGTAAAATATAACTTACCCGTTTTTAAAGAGGTTAGTGGTAAATTTGGAAAAATAGAAATGAAGCACAATTTTTTGTTAGTCACAATAGTCCGCTTACTTACAAATTTTTAGCTTTCCACCTTGAATCATGACAATTCGTCGCTCAGTTTTGCCGTGGAAGGCGACAAAAGAACAGACACTGTGCCATTTATAATATTAATATGCATATACATAGAGAAGATATACATACTCGTAGTAAGAGATCATTGTGACAGAATACAAACATTTACTTATTACGTATTTAGCGCATAGTTTAATTAAACAGCGTCATTAAACTTATTGCAGAACTCGTTGGTTTCAAATTAATCAAACCTACGCACGCTAAATTATTCTGATTATGTTAGGTACTCCAAAGACAAATATTCTTTAAAAACTGTTTCACGATTATTGTCTGATTCTACATTGACTTTATTTGACAAGATAATAAATTGGATGAGATTTATATGAACATTCAATAGTACCAACGTATTACCATCTAGCCTTGAACGATGGTATGTCGTACAGCACCATAAACGTTAGTCTCGGTTGAACTGAAGGCCAGATAGAAATCCAATTGGAGTGCCACGTGCCCGAAGGTAACGGAATAAACCGGGGAATAAAACAAATGCAGTATAGGGCAAGATGACACGTCACACCAATAAAGAGTGCGCAGTGAGCTCTGCGCAAACATGTTTACCGGCGCGTTCTCAAAGTTCAAGGCCCTGCTAATGACCAATGAGAAACATTGTACTTTCATGTGAAGGTTTCTTCGAGGACAACACTCGGTTTTTTTATGTACTTTTTTTACTGTAACGTCTCATTGCGTTAGAAATCTGGGCACTACCTAGTGTGCTAGCTAAACATGCTCTAGAAGGTTGTAGTGAGAATTGAACTCGATTAGGTAAAACATAAAATATACTCAAAATATTGAGTATATCTTTTATTCTATAAAAATAAATAATTAATTTTTAAAATAAAAATAGTAGTTGAGGCAAGTAGGGCTTCCATACATAATGTTGGGCCGTTTTACACATGCGAATGCGAGTCGAATTTGGCTGATGTGTTAAAATAGAGTTATTTAACATGTATAATATTGTATAAAAACTATTCAAGTTCAATACTACAAATAAAACCACAATACCAAACCGTCATAAGCGGATACTTTCTACTACGGCTATTTGCATGAAAATTAAAACTATGACGTCACAGATTTTTCACATCAAGTGTGCTTATTTGGCTAAAATCTTAAATTGTCCATCAAAATGATAAATGAAAGTTATTTATCATTATTTTAAGATGCTTTACCAAATGAATATCATGAAGGATTTTATTTTTGAACTAGTCAACTGTACAATTGTACATGTACATACATTACAAAAGCATTACTTTCCGAGCAAAACAGTTGCATGAAATCCGCAGGTGCGGGGCGTACCACCTGGAGCCGACTTTCAAGTGAAGCTTGTTACGGAGAACTCTGATAAACGACTTCCAGGTGTACAGCGAATCTGAAACGCCAGCCATGTGCGCATTTACGTGGTCAGCTTGCCGACTGTGCAACTGTTCCACGTTTCAGTTGCTTGCCTATTTAGATCACGTGATGTGCGAATTAAATGCTTCCACGATTTGCCAAATGACACTCGCCGAAACACGTTGGTGGTTTCCAATTCATGTACGAAACGAGAGAATAGTATTTACTTACAGTTTAGACGTTACTGCCTAGTGCTGTTCGTAAAACGGGCACGTGTGGAAGTTTGTGCGTAATTATATATGTATGTAAATCGAAGCAATATGTTTGCGTTGTATCTACCTACTTTCTTCCAAATGCTTCAACATCGTTCAATGATTGATTTGATTTAATTAAAAAATGGTTTTGGCATGTTCGCATAAAGAGGTTCACAATATTGAAGAAAAAAATCCTTTAGCAACCGAATGTTTTCCGCTGGTCCATCCTTATTGTGTATTTCTAAGATTTCGTGAAAAAAATTGAAGGTCAAATGAACATTAACACTGGCCTTGGTTTCATTTCAAAGTCTAGAGGTGATCTCACACTCGACTTACAACAGCTTATTTAAATTACAATGGGTTTATGTTCTAAAACATCTACATGTGAATAATACGAAATATTTTCCCAATAACGAATTGAAGCATACATAAATAAATGATGTAAAATAGGTAAATTCTGCTTATAATATAATATCAGGTATCTAATTAAATATATAGGTAAAACACTTTCTTGCCAATGTAAAGAAACATTTATTAGGTAAATGCTTAAGCTGAACTTCAACGCCCAACCACTTCTTTATAAGCATGCCTAATTTTAAATTGTAAGTCGCTTTTAAACATTCAACTATTATGCATTTGGTCAACTTTGAAATTAATACACAACCTTAAGCACATGGTTAAAATATTGAATGTAATTGAGCTCCTGACATTGTATGGGCTTCCTGTCTATTTACATCACTATAGGTTACCTTCACACAAGCGGGTTGAGGTCAGAAGAACTCACCGCAGCTACAAGAACGCAGACGTCTCTGTATTGTATTGACGTATTTTGTGAATTGATTTATGAAAAATAATATCGTAGTGCTTCGATACTTACGTTTGTACGGAGACAATGGACAGTTATGTTAAATAGTTCACGATTACGATGGTATGTGAACGTCAAGCTTTTGAGAAGATGTCATAGGTACGGTTTTACGCTGTCGAAGAAGGGTATAAGTTGCTTATGAATTGTAGCAGACTTAAAAATGGAGGGTAGATGTCGCGTTACGTTACGGAAACCCGACACCGTGGCGTCCCGCACGAGGTGCGCGGGCGCGGGTGACGGGCGCCGCTGACCCTGACTCTTGAAATAGTCTTCCGCATTAACGCCGAGAGCAAAAATATCGCATGATGCTGCTTCCAAGGTTGCCAATACGCCAACACCCCCGCCGCGCCTTACAAGGATTTAAAAGTACCATATAAAGCAAAGAAGTCGACAACGTAGGTGAGGTTCTTGTCACAATCGTATCGTATAAAATATATTTATATCCATATCATTCATTAAAAGCTTCCTATTGCTGATCTAAATACTACAAGGTCTATGCAAATAATGCAGCAGAACAAACAAGTGAATGTCAGCTTCAATACGTAGATTTGCACGGACCGTAGAGCTAGTTTAATTTAGATATCCGAAACTAATTGAATTGATTAGAGTTTCGTTGTGAAGATTCAATATACTGTAGATGAATAGTCTACACACCCACGCATGGGTGTGACGTAATACTGGATAATGTGTGTAACGACGATTTATGTATGTGTGCCGTACAACCAGTAGGACGAAAATCTCTAACTTTCCACATTAAAATATATTTCCTAATAAAAACTGTTGCCTTTATTTCACAATGGCTTTTTGCACGGGTAGACAATATTTTAAACATCAACAGTTTCCAAATATATAAACAGTACTGTCGATATAATGCGTTGTACTTATATGTTTATTTACGCTAAAATATTTACTTACTCTATCATCAACTTTTTATAATGATAAATGATAGTGTTAAGCAGTACAAACTGCGAATGCCACGTTAAGACCTTCATGTGACTCTGACTAAACCTTCGTGGGACCTTTCTAAATAAATCTACCAACATTGCGACGTTTATCTTTATATCGAGCGGCATTTATTTTCAACGACTAATTTATATTTAACAAGCAATTAGTTACGTGTACATTTAATCGAAGGTTACAGTTCCGTTACCTGAAAGCCGTAGGTACAATTGAATATAGTATCTAACAATAAACTTTTTGACGATAGCTATGAAATAGTTAGTTATCGCATTAGCTAATTAGTTGTTAATGTACGTTAACATTTCTAACGAAATACGTCAAGACCTTGTGTTCTATTACATACGATGCTGCGTATGTTCAGTTGTAAATCACTTGTAGATCGCAGCTGTAAACAGACTGCCCACTCGTTGCAAAAAGCAAACGTTCTTAAAAAGTGCGCCTTGAAAAATAATGACCTTGTTGAAAAATAACTTTGTAAAACTTTTCAGTGCCAAAACCAAGATCAAATACCAACGTCTCCCCGATAATGAATATTTGTTAGAGCATCGCGGAAATGAAACTTTTGGTAGTTTATCTCAGTATATCACTACTCAGAATAAGCTGTGTTTTTTCAAAGGACACACTATTAATAAAATTACTATTTAATATCTGATATATGTCCGATACACAGCAGTTACATTATGCCAACGAGGCAATGAGGTCTCGAGTTCGATTCTCTGGTTGGAGCGAAATTGCCTTGTGAGTTTCAAGAAGCTGACAAAACAGCCTGGATCCTGGAAGTTGGTGATTGATATAAATCTCGGTCCTGCGCCTGATCACGTTTGCTGAGATTGCTGTCTCGTAGGGGTATGAGAGTGAAATAATGAAAAAGTGCTCTTGTGTTTACGCAAATGCTTGTAGAAGTGTATGGTTAGAGAGAATGGCTTCGGTGGATGACAATCGGTGTGCATGCTATTTATTACGCGTAATAACTAAATTGTTGTAATTTTTTGCGTTATTCACTTGTGATTGTGACTTATATATTTACGTTAAGCATACAACCTGGTACAAAATACCTACTAAGTATGTAATTTATGTATGTTGTTACACTAACTGTGTACTTGACACATGATGTCATGTGAAGGTTGAATATTAGCACTAAACTAAACACATAATGTTATCAAAATGATGATTTTTTGTCTAATACAAAATCTTTCACGGTCACTGTAACCGGACTGATAGCATTATCACGTTAGTGAAGTCGTGACCATTTATCTGTATAGAGGGCCTGGGTCGTTTTTTTTTTGCGAAATCATGTAAGTAGTAAACTTCTACACATAAGTGTGTATAATAAGAACAATTCATCTGAAAATACTGATTTCGTCGTAATCTGTTACTCGCTAGGCGTTTATGTTTCACACTAAGAACAATTTCAGCAGGACATAACTAAGCGAACTAGCAGAAACTAACCCACGCGTTAATCTATTTAGCAGAGTAGCAACGTGTAATACGGATGCAATTTTGGGGGACGAGTGGATGGCGAATGAGTACTGTAACTCCACTAAGTAATTATATTTGTCCTTTGTTACAGACACTCGAGAAAAATGCTTTGCTTCCATTTGTTGAAAATCATTCGTTTTCTTTGATCGTATCATCTAGGTAGGATGAGCTAAGACTTAAATTGCTTAATTATGAAGTTTAATAAAGGCTTAAGAACATACATATATGCCTAAAGGTAAAGCGCGCGTGCATTAGGTATGACAATTTGTTTTATATGTAGGCTTAGAAGCGTTTTGCGCCTACATACATCATATTAATAAAATTTATTTTTCATAAACTGGTTGACATCTGTATCTATATCTATACTACTGTAGAGAAGTCAATTTTGTACACGAAATACACGGACACGGACGTACATGTTGTCGGTGAAATTGGGCCTATACCTAAGTCTCATTTCTATCCCAGTTCACGTTAGATTTTGAAGAACTTTAAATAGTTTGGTTGAAATTGCTAGTAGACTAAATAATATTATAAGTTTCTACATCTAATACAAACACACAATTCTACCTCCCATCCATCCATCCATAGCAAGAGATCCGTTTCCGGACATAGGCCTGCTCCATATTCTTCCATGATTTTCAACTATCTATCTACATGATATAACAATTCTACCTACAATTGATTTATTGCTGCTGTTTCACACCAATTTCCAATACTTACAGGATAAGTTATCATTTGTTAATAATACAATTTCTAGGAATCTTGCTGTTTAATGTCGTGTCAGTTGTATTATTTATTTTGTGAAGATAATACGGCTAAGTAAGTAAGAAAAAAATAGGAATGGGTCTTTTATTTTTCTCTGTTTGGAATTTTTCATTACATAGGTATTTTAGGTATTCGTCGAGTGGATCTCATGGTTGCAACGATCACGTTGCGGCGACATGGCGGGCGCACGCAGTTCGCCACGTGTCCGAGCGATAACCGTTTCTGCGACGCAATCAACACGCTTCGTTTACAAACTAAGTATGTCTTTACCCTTTGCAAAGTGCTGAATTACGTAAATATGTTTATTAGAAAGTCAGACCGAACTGAAACATTGATATAAGTATGACCTACACTGACCGAACGAAGTCTACAAACTTTTACAAACAAAACAAATACATTCATTTCGTTTTGCCAACTTTATTAAAAGGTACACACAAGAACAAAGCGGAGAAAATAAAGTATGCGTAAAACTCGAAAAATACGTGTTTGCATCATTATCCTCAAATAAAATACTTTTGTTTTTCTAACAGGGTGTTGAAATCTTGAGAAATGTCAACGTGAAAGACGACAGGGTTTATATTTTCAGGAGAATGTTTTAATTTATTACTTCAGCGGAGTATAAATTGTTTGCTGAAATATAAGTCCAAGTTTTTAATCGTTCTGTTTAAAAATATAATTTAAATTTCTAAATTCTGACGTTGGCAAATGCGGTCGTTGCTCCGCGGTAGTTCAGATCGAACTTGTAATAAAAATAATATGAAAAGTGACGAGTAAAGTAAGGCAATAAATTGGAAAGATTCAAGTGTCATGTACGAGCGTGAAATGCGGGTCGCCGACCGCGAAAAAACACCTCACTGAGTTTCATATTGCGCTGAAACGCTACAAACTGTAGTTTTGATACACGAGCACCAGAAATGGGGTCATAGAATTATACATCATAGAATTGGACATACAAATCAACGAAAGAAAAACCTTTTCACATGTACAATGTACAATGTGTTTGCAGGATATTTTAATAAATTAGGTACAACTTTAATTTATATCTTATTTATTTATTTATAACATATAGAAGAAATCGTAATGGCGACAATTCGAATAAAGGATGAATGTGGCGAAATTGTTTCATTCAACAGTAGATACAGACGACAGCATATCAAGTTACCACAATCTGTCAAATTTCTGCACTCGATTTCAACCTTATCACAATGGAGGTAGGTTAATATTTGATTGGTAAAATTTGACAGATTCGTATACGTTGACCTGCTGTTGTCTGTTGATGATTTTATTGAGGCTGCAGAACTAGCTGTACGTGGCAGATACTATAATGTAATCTTTTGGGTACTTGCCACATCTTTGGTACGAATTAAAGCGGCAATCTTATGGGAACTGTTGAATTATTATCTACGAGTGCCTGTCTGTAGTCGTACGCGCCTAAATGCTGAGGTGAAAATAGAATATTAATATTGGTACACTCTTAATGATTTATTGACTCTGCAGCACAATTATAAATTTGTGCTAAAATAACAGTTATAGGATTTTAGTAAAAATAATAACAGTGACCCAAAAAAGACTAGTCAATTTCCAGTAGCAAATATGTAAGAATGTAATTAATTATAATGAAACCTGAATACTTTCAGGCTGGAGAAACTAATTTCCAATTAAGCGACACTTTATGAGTGCTAAACGCGTGAGCAGCGATGCGTGGCCGCGCGGCCCACTGGCCTGCTCTACATTTGTGATGATTGTATGTAGATTTTGTAAGTCATAAGTCAAGCCGCGAGAGTACGATGACAGCATCCATCCGTTTTCTCCGCCCATTGTACGGAGGCGCGGGCGGTGTCTCCACGGCGCGGGCGCACGCGGACTTGCCGCGCCCTGCCACGCGCCCGCGCCGCACTCAGAGAAATTGAGGCGATATCACTTATAATACGACCACATGTACTTTCTGTCCTAGTGGCCAACAAAGATGGTAACTACAAACCTGTTTACCGACTCTCTGCTGTTTATTGATATAATATTTCGAATTATTATCGTTTCGGTTTTCACACATCATAATCACGAAGGGTTGCAGATTTGTAACAATTAAGATGCAACTATAAATAAGAAGAATAAACTTATCGACGTGGTATATCGAACTTCTTTTATAAATACATAATATTATTATGAAACAAATGATGGCTAATAATTCTTAATTTACTCATGGCTATAGTATTACTCAGATTATAACAAAGTGTGTGTCCTTTTTCCATACTGTACACAAAAAATGGATTGTAGTGGAAATTAGGCCAGAGAGGTACAATATGGTTAAAAGGAAGAGGTCCTTTCTCTTGGTATCAGTTCGCCCACAGCGTGAGACGCGGCCGTCTTTGGCTGTTCGTAGCCTAAGAAAGATTTCTCTCGCTTGCCCGTATTTGGATTCAGGTCATGTTAACTCACCCGAACCATAGAACACTTCTATGTTCAAACTACACTACTAAATACTAAATTTATAAACTACTAAATTTTAAACTTTTAATATAATTTAGGAAAATGCTTGAGAAAATAGTTTTCAGTTTATTTAAAACATGTGTGGGCGGGAAACGTGAAACAACAATTAGAATGACAATTTACAACGATTATTCGATTAGAAAATTCTTGATATTATTAAAAAACGCATATTTTTACGTACATAGATGAAGTACGTAGAGGTACTGAATTGGCACAAACATGTACGAGTCGTGCATATTTTTTACTTTTAGTACAAAAGCACGTGTACGAACATGAAGCAGGCACGCTGTTTAGTTTTGTTATCAAATAAACCTTAGTGCCACGCTGTACTAACTTTCTCGCGCTGTACATAGAAATAAACTATATTACTTTCTATGCTAACAAATACTAGCATTTACTTAGCACATAAAGGTACAAATATGGACCCTTTTTGAGATATGAACCCAGTTTGGGTGTTTCAATGTGGGAAAAAGCTGGAGCCCAATGCATGAGTAATGATTAAGAGTAATCAGAATAATGAAGTCTATTTACGTCTCTGGCAAACATGGTGTTTACAAAGTATAAAGGTACCAACATTTTCATACATATACGTATGTATATTCATACATTAAATGAGCGCGTGACCTCGGGACGTGAGGCGTGGTTAATGTTAACCGCTGCTTCCTGGTTAGCAACTCAAAGATCGGGAAATCGTTAGAATGTCAAGTTGATATTTTNATTTGATGATTTTATTGAGGCTGCAGAACTAGCTGTACGTGGCAGATACTATAATGTAATCTTTTGGGTACTTGCCACATCTTTGGTACGAATTAAAGCGGCAATCTTATGGGAACTGTTGAATTATTATCTACGAGTGCCTGTCTGTAGTCGTACGCGCCTAAATGCTGAGGTGAAAATAGAATATTAATATTGGTACACTCTTAATGATTTATTGACTCTGCAGCACAATTATAAATTTGTGCTAAAATAACAGTTATAGGATTTTAGTAAAAATAATAACAGTGACCCAAAAAAGACTAGTCAATTTCCAGTAGCAAATATGTAAGAATGTAATTAATTATAATGAAACCTGAATACTTTCAGGCTGGAGAAACTAATTTCCAATTAAGCGACACTTTATGAGTGCTAAACGCGTGAGCAGCGATGCGTGGCCGCGCGGCCCACTGGCCTGCTCTACATTTGTGATGATTGTATGTAGATTTTGTAAGTCATAAGTCAAGCCGCGAGAGTACGATGACAGCATCCATCCGTTTTCTCCGCCCATTGTACGGAGGCGCGGGCGGTGTCTCCACGGCGCGGGCGCACGCGGACTTGCCGCGCCCTGCCACGCGCCCGCGCCGCACTCAGAGAAATTGAGGCGATATCACTTATAATACGACCACATGTACTTTCTGTCCTAGTGGCCAACAAAGATGGTAACTACAAACCTGTTTACCGACTCTCTGCTGTTTATTGATATAATATTTCGAATTATTATCGTTTCGGTTTTCACACATCATAATCACGAAGGGTTGCAGATTTGTAACAATTAAGATGCAACTATAAATAAGAAGAATAAACTTATCGACGTGGTATATCGAACTTCTTTTATAAATACATAATATTATTATGAAACAAATGATGGCTAATAATTCTTAATTTACTCATGGCTATAGTATTACTCAGATTATAACAAAGTGTGTGTCCTTTTTCCATACTGTACACAAAAAATGGATTGTAGTGGAAATTAGGCCAGAGAGGTACAATATGGTTAAAAGGAAGAGGTCCTTTCTCTTGGTATCAGTTCGCCCACAGCGTGAGACGCGGCCGTCTTTGGCTGTTCGTAGCCTAAGAAAGATTTCTCTCGCTTGCCCGTATTTGGATTCAGGTCATGTTAACTCACCCGAACCATAGAACACTTCTATGTTCAAACTACACTACTAAATACTAAATTTATAAACTACTAAATTTTAAACTTTTAATATAATTTAGGAAAATGCTTGAGAAAATAGTTTTCAGTTTATTTAAAACATGTGTGGGCGGGAAACGTGAAACAACAATTAGAATGACAATTTACAACGATTATTCGATTAGAAAATTCTTGATATTATTAAAAAACGCATATTTTTACGTACATAGATGAAGTACGTAGAGGTACTGAATTGGCACAAACATGTACGAGTCGTGCATATTTTTTACTTTTAGTACAAAAGCACGTGTACGAACATGAAGCAGGCACGCTGTTTAGTTTTGTTATCAAATAAACCTTAGTGCCACGCTGTACTAACTTTCTCGCGCTGTACATAGAAATAAACTATATTACTTTCTATGCTAACAAATACTAGCATTTACTTAGCACATAAAGGTACAAATATGGACCCTTTTTGAGATATGAACCCAGTTTGGGTGTTTCAATGTGGGAAAAAGCTGGAGCCCAATGCATGAGTAATGATTAAGAGTAATCAGAATAATGAAGTCTATTTACGTCTCTGGCAAACATGGTGTTTACAAAGTATAAAGGTACCAACATTTTCATACATATACGTATGTATATTCATACATTAAATGAGCGCGTGACCTCGGGACGTGAGGCGTGGTTAATGTTAACCGCTGCTTCCTGGTTAGCAACTCAAAGATCGGGAAATCGTTAGAATGTCAAGTTGATATTTTTGCACGACCATGAACACACAAGGTCGCCGCAATATTTTTGCGGACGGCAACGATAATCGCGTAGAAAGTGATTTCGATCGGCCGACACTTTTTTGGCTTTATTCCAAACTAATATAGGTATCTATCTACATGATCGCAAGCTGAAAAATCCTTATGTTCTCAGTACAAATATACATACATTTTTGTTGTTAACGTGTTGTTCAAGTTATATTAAATTCAACCTTTTAATTTTAATAATGATTTACTTCCATACTTCGACCTGAAACTGAATCTCAGTTATACGTATCTATTCCTCTGCAAAGGATGTTTTAGTTTTTGCATGTGCCTTACCATTATAAACCTGATAACAGTGCTCTGAAAATATTTCAATTGACAGATATCAGTGCCGATATCTATACTAATTTTATGAAGCTAGGAGTTTATTGAACGGTCCTAATTAAAAACATTTCAGTGTTACATAGCTCATTTCTTGAGAAAGGCTGTAGGCTAATTTCTATCCGGGTACTCGGAGTAGTTCCAACTGAACGAGGGTAAAACAGCTAGCGGAAGCTAGTGTTGCTGTAATATTAGAGACCTTAAGCAAACATAATCATGTACATCACTAAAATACAAAATGTTCGCGAAGTACGAAACAGACAAAAAAACTGAAGCAAAGAATGGTCTACCATATTGGTTTTCCGTACATTAGATGGGCCTATGATGAGTACGTGAAGGCATGATGGTCGCAGTAAAGTACGCGGAAGTAGCGTACCGCGCGCGTGGCGCGACGCAGCGTGTGCGCTCGCGACTCGCCACTATCGGTCGCTACCGGTATCTGGCCGCGTTATCTCGCGGGCACCTCCGTGGAGGTCACTCGCTAACGTCACGCTGATAACGATTTGCGCGGTGACCTTGTCGCGCGCGCCGAATCTCAAGGTCGCTGCTATTTGTACAGTCAGATAGACGAGCCACCGCCCGCGCCCGCGCCGCTTGCCGCGCGCTCGACCATCTGCGCCACCCGGACTTGCCACTTTATTGACTATTATTTGCGGATTGCGGAGGCCACCCGGTCGGTTCTTCGTTCTTTAACTACATTTGTTACTTTTGACATTTTCGTAATGTCTGTTTCATGTCTTTAGGTAAAAGAGTGCCCACCCATCTAAACAAACAGACCGCTTCCATTAACTAATATTGATTAATGGACTTGCTCTTGACACTAATATTTTTAATAGTCAATGTCGCCCCTGCCTTGACATGTTTGTCAAAATTTGCTCGCATTTCTGGGACTTCGACACGTGTTTACGAATATTCGTTTTTTTAATACATTGTTTGTTATTGGCGGTGGAAACCTTTAGTGCCCCGTGTGTAGACTAGTAATATAAATATTATTAATACAATAAAGAAGGGTGACCTCGTGACACGTCGCGGAAGCGTCCACTTGCAAATTAGTATACACTCAAGGACTACACGGACATCAATGAGATCCAATTAACGATTGTTATAGGTGACGCGGCGCATATCATAAGTAACACATTGTGATTTCGTCCTGTAGCAGGAAAATGTTGCAATATGGTTCGGATTATATTTATTGGAATGTGGATTAGTCATTGTCATGAAAAAGACATACACAGATGACGTAAAATGTAGATATGAATATCATAAGTACATAAGACACCTAAATCTATTGATTATGTCCCTATGTGTTGATGGAAAGTGTTTATTATAACTACTGGTTTTTACCATGAGCCTATTTCCTCGTTCTGTTATTAATACTAAGTACATTATAATACTTCATGATGTTTATTACCGCGAGGCGCGGACGAGCGCCGATCGCGACCACTCGCCGAAGCCCCTGGCGGCGGCCAATGTCAATGTCATTGTCGAAATCACGCCACGTGCTGTTGTGACTTATCAACAACATCCAATTCTGATTGCATTGCATCATTCTACTTTTACTTTTAAGAACATGCGCTGTTGTAGGTATGGCATCGATTTCATTGACTGAAAGAAATTGCTGTCATTCAAATCTATTCTTCTCTAAACTAGTATGAAGTTGTATGTAATCTGTTTATGTTCTAAATTAAAACTAGAAAGCTGGTCACATTTGCCTTGATAAGGGTTGATGATCTGTTTCTAGCACAGTTCAAGTACCGGTATGTTTAAGAATTTGCTCCCTAACCTATTGCGTTTGATTTTAATAGTAGAAGCAATAGCGTGTTAGTCGTAGTTAACTAGTCGGTATATCTTGTTCATAATATATTTTTAGTATTGATATAACCTTGTGCGTGAAAGCGCTTGGAAGCGTGCGTGTAATTATTGCGTAACACTTAAATTTATCTAGAAAAGATAAAGTATATTGGTTTATTCGCGTCGGTAGAAGTGAACTCGTCGCTCGAACTTGCGGTGTGGCGTGGTTACGCAACTCGTGCGCCGCCGCGTGAAGTGTGAAGTTCAATGTCACACCCGCACACAGGCACAGACTACTCGTGTACCTACATTACGCGAACTAGATATATATACCCACAGTAGTGTGAGTGCGGTAATATGTGAATAACAACAGCCAACCCGTTACTCGCCTCTATCAGCACTTCCCGGAATAATTCGCGAAAATACGATTTTCCTTAGCGCTGTATGCAACATTGATATCGATAAATATAGCTTTGTGCAAGGTTATGGAAAAGTCATACTGCTATTTTCACTTGTTTTTCTTTGACAATCGCCGCAGTTCCACAGTGTGTGCAGATATCTGCATTCCTGAATCTGGCAGTCTGCAGATTTTATTATTACACATTTAATTTATTTATAACTAACATTCATCACCTTTAACATATTGTAATGATTTCATTGAGTTAAAAGAATAATTGCTATTTAATAAAAAATACTGTGCACAAGAACATGATTCGGTAACCTAAAATGTGCACGAGCACACGTGTTTTATCCTGACGATTGACGCAAGAAAATACTACATAAGTAATTATGTACTAGTACTAGATATAACAAAATTATAAATGTGTTTTATGTTTGTTACATGATAGGTACACAAAATATTGCAAATAGATACTTTATGATGTGCAAGTCTGAGAGCGGACATATGGCATAATACATTACCTATGGGCCGAAACACATAACCGCGTTGCGGCGCCGCGCCGCTAAAATCGGCGTTTTGCGTTGCGGCGTTGCAGCGTCGCGAAAAAGAGCGTTATTGTAGGGTAACCAGTTCCTCGTGATTTTTTATTGTGGATAAACGTGTCTCTGCCATGGACAATCGTGAGAAACTTATTGCTTATTTATTATTAAAAAGACATTACTCTGTATTAAATAAACGGCAAAGAAGATACTGGATACATCCATTTAATAAGGCTGTGAATCCCGATGTAGAGTACTTTTCTCGAAAATACAGAGCAGTAAAGATAGACGAAAATAAATTTTAACTTGAATATTACTGACACGTATTATTTGCTAGAGTGATAGAAACAAACTAAATCATTGTCACCAAGTATGACATCATAACGCTGAAACTAGCGGTGCCGCGCCGCTA